>JAJOZX010003808.1:0-50000 GCA_023014485.1 Bathynomus jamesi
GGATTCTTTATATAAACAATTATGTAAAAACTAAATTTTAAATCTAAATTTTGAAAGTTTGAAATACTTTAAAATAGTTAAATTAATAAAAAATCTGGATAATGCTTTAAAGGACCAATTAAAATTAAACTAAAATATAAATAACCCATTAAAATTCATTTAAGTAGTATTAACTATTAAATCAAAATTAGTTCCCAATTAGTCGAATTTAAAACCAAATCCCTGCAATAATTAATTACTAACTTTCACGGTATACCATAATAATCGTTGTTAACCTTAATCCCTATTAGGGTTGGTAGTGCTCCGAATTTGCTGGCTTCAGCTCCGGAGTGCTCCGGTGACTCATCTCTTGTTCCAGGCCGGTTCCAGGGCTAAGAATGATCCCCAGGTCCAGTTCTGAAGCTGGTCCACTAACCCCAGCTTTATTTCTTAAGTTGCTCCAGAGTACGGTGTTGTCCCAGACTACTTTAGCGTCTTTTTATTGTGCTACAGTTAAGATATTATAAAAACTGAATGCACAATAGGATAGCAAAATCATTAAGGCTAGTAATGTTGATACATAGTTGTAAGTAGTTGCAATTTGCATAATTCTCTGAATTGTGTGATAAAGTTTTTAATAAGTACTAAGTACTTGCAGCGTTTATACAGCTTGAATTTTAGTCGGTCAGGGTAACGGTTTTACGGTGCTCAAAAGTACCTGCTTTTTATGACCGTCTAATCTATTATGAAAAACGCGTCCTTTTCTCGTACGATTTACTATCTGTACTTGGCAAACTGTTACGGCTAGGACACTATATTACGATTAAAAAATACTATACGCACATTCGTACATTCAACATCAGTGGTCCGGTTTGTTTAAAACTAGTGGTTTACATGCTCAAAGCAAACCATTCAACGTCAAACCGTCCAAAACACCAATTGCTAGTGATCGGCTCTCATCCCCTAAACTTGCTGACATTCACTGTACTATAAGTGAGCAGCTCCAGCTCCAAGTTCCGGAGCACTCCGATAAGTCTGGCTTCAACTCTGCTCCGGCTCCACAATCCAGCTCGAGCTCCGCTCCGGCTTCGAATCTTGGAGCTGGCTCCTGGCTCTGGAGCCGGAGCACTGCCAACCCTAATTCCTACCATCATTAAAGCTACGCTAGCAATACCCGGGATACGGGGGTACAGCAGTACCCTGGGTAGGGTTTAACGGTTAATGATTTAATGTTTAAAAATAATAAAAATCACAACATGAATTTAAACTCTAAAACTTATTCACAAAAATTAAGAATAATAAAATTCTTTTGAATTAAAAATCACGGCCATATTTCAAATTATCCATTACTCGATAGCTGGAGAGCTTTTGGGTATCTTTTGGGTATCATTGGACACCCATTGTTAGAATCCGATTTCGGTCATCATATCAACATGCGAGAAACTCATCTAGTCTGCGTATCTTGGAGAGTCATTGTATATTCATAAGAAGAGATCGGATTTAAATAAGATCAATAGTTCATGAGTAAAGTTCATTTTCTTTCTCTGATTGCTTAATTTAACTGGGCGTTCGGTAGCTTAGTAGTTACAGTGGTGGACTCCGAGCGGTGTAGCGTTGGTTCTCTCTCGGCCGCTGGTATCGGGTGGAGTTGAGTTGGCCGCTTACTATGTTTCTCATCTGGTTTAGGTGATTCTTACGATACACACTCTTCCCCTACATTGTGGGGAAATGAGTTTCTCGGATGTTACCTTTACCTTAATTTAACTGCTTTGGGAATGACAGCAACAAATGAAACCAGCTACATGCATGCTTTGGTTTATTACTTCATAACGTGTTAAGGTTTGCGAAGTTCTGTACGTCGGCTTTCATTTGTTTCAATGTAAAATTTTGTGAAGGATTCGGTTTATAATGAAAAGTATTCTCGTTGCTTCTCCGCCTTATTTCCAAACTTCGATTCACGAAACAAATATTCAATAGAAATCCTGCCTCTCTGTCTGTTAGAGAGAGAGAGAGAGAGAGAGAGAGAGAGAGAGAGAGAGAGAGAGAGAGAGAGAGAGAGAGAGTAAAATTCTCCATTCAACCAAGACACTTAACACCTGTGTACAGTTATATAAATATTGTAACACTAAAATAAATTATATGCATCCTTATTCTTTGTATATACGTGTTGGGTGCGGGGTTTCTCCCGGGGTGATGTCCCTTCCCCTCGGTGACCCCTGTGGTTGGAGGTGGCTGTTCCGTTCGTGAGTGTGTGGAAACAGCAACTTGGGAAGAATGATCATTAGGAACGAACTTGGATATTGTTTTTCACAGAACAAACTGTATTGCCACCCACACTACGTTTACAAACTACTAGTTAACTGCACGACATTAATTTACAACACGAAGATATTTGGTGGTGGCGTGAACTGATTTTACACAACAAGGTTGTTACAATGAATGGTGGCGTGACAGCAGTTACGTTGTTTTTCTTAGTATTATTTTTCATTCACACTTCAGCTAAGCGACACTGGCTACCGTTAACAATTTAAAATATACCGTCAACTGTTTTATATGAAACACAACAAAGGTTTAATATTTAACCTTAAGTTTCACATATTAAATTAGACTTCTTACGTTATATAATTAATAAAGGAGAATAGGCCTTGATCGGAAATGAATTAGGTTTAAGGAAATGGGAGGACGGCCTACAACACGGGACAAGAATAGACCTAGGTTGAAAAGAAATCCTTTTGCAACCTCTAGGGAGGAATTAAACCAACTTTACTGGCCTAAGTTCATCTTAAAAATAGGCCTCATTTCCCCATGGGCTGGGTGAAGATATTAAACTAAAAAAATAACAAGGGAGCGAAAATAAAATATTTTCTCGATGTCATAGCTCTCTCTCTCTCTCTCTCTCTCTCTCTGGTGGACTGCCCTCGACTAACTTCTCCCTCTGCGCGATTGGTCCCGACTCCTTCACTGACTCGACTTTACTGACTCTGGATATGCACTCTGCGCTGTTTATCCCCATCCAGAATCCAATTTTCATTTTGCGTTTAGGAAGATGAACCTTGTGTTCTTTTTTCATACGTTCCTGAAACCTATAAAAACAATTTAAATACATCATTTTACAAAGTTTTAAACATCATAACTGTTTTATGTTATTTCTACTGTTAAATCAATCTAATAGTATAATATGGCCATTGAAATAGGGTTGCCACATCCAAAGCTTTCCGAGTCCGGAGATTTTATATTAACAATTATTTAGGAGCGGAAACGCTCCTCTGTACTTTACTTTGCTATTGATTGATTAACTGATTATAAAGAACGTAAGAACATAGAACAAACAACATGAGAACAAACAGACACATACAAAAAATACTGTCCCATAAACGCATAAATGTACGTAATTCGAATTACACTGGTTTTTTTTCTTAAGATTAAAATTGATAATAAGAATATGTAACTGATAACTCCAAAACAGAGCCGGCAGTGTTGCCATACCTACAGATTAATCTGTAGATCTATAGATAATCTTGATCTTTTCAGACTTTTAGGTCTTCAGATTTTTTCTTCACTAAAGTGATACAATGGAAAGAATTTTTTCAATAACTAATAGAGTGATAGTTAATTCTAAAACAAAAGCAAGTAATATATTGAAAGGATGGCAACACTGTGCAAAGGCTACCGCCATGATGGCGCTATCAGGCAGAGTTGGCAGTGAAATATATTTTTTGAAAAGTAGCGAAGCTTATTAAAATATATAATAAAGCAAAAATCATTTTAAATAAACTTAAAATTTGTGTAAAGATTCCAAAAATTAACTTAAAAATTATTTAAATTATAACAAGCATAGCCTTCGGCTCCCTGCCCTACGGGCGGGGCTTGTGCTTCGCAAACTCGCCTACTGCGAGGTCACGTTAGGGTTACCCCTTTGGGGGAAGGTCATTCTTCCTCTCCCCCAAAACCCCCTCACTCCCCTTTATGCAACTTGGGGGCTAACCCCACCCCCTTGCTGCATAACCCCCCTTCCCCATTACTCCCACCCATCTCCCCCATTAACCCACTAACCCCACCCCCAGGGGGAAGGGGGCTGGCACCTTGCAACAATGATCAACATTCCAATTACATATGCACTCGACATTTTGCCGTCATACTACTACCTTAATTGAAACATTATGGGTCATTTCTTTTAGGAAAAATTCCTAAAAAAAAACAGGAAATGCAAGGAATTGTAGGTGTTTTTTAATAGTTTAAGGAAATCTGCTGACATAGAGTATCTTAGAATGTGTGAAAATTCGGAGATTTCACAATTCTGACCTGTTCCGACCGGAGTCCAGAGACAAGGCTGAATTTCCGGAGACTCCGGCCCAAATCCGGAGAGGTGGCAACCCTACACTGAAAAGATAAAATTACTGCAGTGTATGTATGTTAATTAATTGTCATGCTTATTTTTATTTAACGCCAATGTTTCCAAGTGCACAATTAGATAAAAATATTGGTGTTATATCATCTGATCAGTTTCCTCACACTTCATTGGTGAAAAAGCTCACGTGGTTTGTGGCAATAACGCATGCGCAGGTTAGTTCTGATTTTACATGTATAATCCTGTGTACTGTTTTTGTTAGAAAATCGACCCGGTGCGAGGCTATTTTACACTTGTCAAACAATAATGGCCTATTTTCTTACGTCATTTATTTATGTCAAAATTTGACTACACTTTATATTATCAATAAATCCCCCATTTTTGTAATCCCAATATGTGCTTTTATATAAATGACAGTAAATTTTAACAGAATGCATTATTATTAATTAATTAATAAATCCCCCCATTTTTGCAATCCCAACTTACGCTTTTACGTATACAAATGATAGTAAATTTAACAGGATCCATTATGTGTATTAATTATCCCCTTATTTGGATGTGATCCTATAATAATAATTTGATACGTGTTTAAAATGCTCTTCAGTTAATTATTTTTCGCGCGACTTTGGTTCAACAAATAATGTAATAAAAACCAAGTTTTTAATTAAATACATTTCGAAAAGAGTAGAGCGATTTTTTGAGGGGCCGTTACATCGTTTCGCGCTTTGAAATGAGTTTTTTAATCTTTTGAACTGTTTCAATTATTTGCCTCAATTAACTGTAAATTGCAATATTTTACTATATTTTGCGATGTTTTTCTGTCGGTTTGATCATGTTTATTTTTTATTTTGCAACATTTTATTTTGCAACATTTGTTTTATGTTATTGGAAAAGTTCATTATTAAAATGCTCCTGTTTATCCATGTAATAATATGCAAATAACGTAATAGTGATTACAATATATTTCTATTCATATATTAGGTGGTGATGTTTAGTCACGTGTGAAGCAGGTATTTCATTTGGAAGGATATTACTAATTTAATATTGGCTCATATAAAGGTTTAATTTATATATTGGTTTAATATGAACGTAATATAAAAGAGTACGTTTATTATAATTAAACGTACGCGGAATTAATTTTAAATTTATGAATATTGGAAGTTATTAATCAATGTCAACATTTGCTTTCAAATATACTTATTCTATATCTATGATTTGAATATTCAGACCCCTTCGTTTTGATTCTCAATGGCGGAATGTTATCAGGCGTTTCGAAAATTTGAAATCTCACTTCGATTCTTCTAACAAAGAAAAAGTGCAAACATGTAGATATTCTCTCTCTCTCTCTCTCTCTCTCTCGTCTCGTGGGTATAAGTGTTTGTTCAGTTCAGACGTGTTCTCACTAAGCTCCTCGAAAGAACCACTTTACTTTTCTACAAACACGCGTTGAATTTTTGTATATATTTTTATTTCATTTATGTTTCTATTATTAAATTTTGTATTACCTGTAGTGTAAAAATAATGAAGATAAAATATTAACGAAGGTTTTAGGAAGCATTAAACATTTAAAAAACCTTGCAGTTACTGTAGTAGTATGTTCGTGCCTCGCTTACAATTGGTTTTTATTGGTTTATAGATCTTTTTAAGTTAAAAAAACTTCACCATTATTTAATTTTTTTTTTTTTTTATTTTATTATACAATTTATCTTTTCTTTGGTTAAAATGGGGTAAATTATGTCTCTTTTCTAAAATTACGAGGTTTCGGGGCATAGTAAGACACGCTGCGGGAAGTTCCCCTTTTTTTACCAACTTCCGGTTGCGACATCTCGAGTATATAAATAGCGAACGCGGTACGTCAAAGCAAGATTAATGTTATTTAGGACGATATTTACGATTCAGCTCCCACGGACGTAAACCTTAATTCCGTGCGCGCAGTCTATTTTTATTGTATGTGGTTATTGTTGCCATTATTGTTATGACTCTTCCTCCTCGTTTGTATCTTATAATTGCGTGTATTTAATACTCTATAAGTCCAGTATTTAAAAGGATTGCGCTTCCGAGATTCACTTGTGGCAAATGGAACAGCAGAAGTTTTAGTAGTAGAGATTTCACCCTCATTTTTAGGGTCAGACATCCTCTTATACAGAAGGTGAGACTGGATATAAACTAAACGATAAGATATTCGGAACACAGAAAGTGTTAGCAATATGTATATGCTTACGTGTGAAAGACTAGGGGTGACTGGCACAAAAAAACACATGCGAATGATTTTAGGGACTGCGCAAAGATGGAAAAATAAACTGAAAACAACCACAAGTTTAGAGGAAATTAACTCAAATTCGTTTAGAAAAGGAGTTAAGGTAACACTGAAAATCAAAACAAAGGCTTACGAACTAATATTGAGTTAGAATTCGGTCTGCGGAAGATGATCGACAAAAGGTTACTGTACTTTCGTGGGAAATCTTACAATGGCAATAGTTATGGGTCGATTTGAGAACAGCTTCCTTTGAGAGTCTCACTTTCGGATTTTACATTCTTGGACGGGAGACCGAAATAGCTTAGATTTCTAAGCTTAGGACTAGACCAAGTGGGTATACCTCAAAAGAATTAATGTACGACCAATCGCTCCAATAAAGATGCTGAAAGGCAATAATAAAACAGTCATAATATTACCAATATTGTATGCAGCATATAAATTAAGATATTTTCGAATCTCGAAGACTATATGAGAGAGGGTCGATGGGAAACTGCAGAATAAGAAAAAAATAAAACAAATATTCAACAAGAATAAAGTAGGGTTGTAATGAAAAATTCAAATTGTTCGAATGTATCATCGTTAAAAGCTTTGTGAAACTAAGCTAGTTTCTGTTGTCTGTGCAAATTTAGTTACATCAATTTTAACATGATAAATATTCGCCCCTTAAAAAAAAAACAGGGTCTATTAAACCAAATGGTGTAGTAGAACAAGATAGATCGAACTGTATAACCTTGACTAACATTTAATCCTTGTTAAATTAGTTTAAACTAGGTCACATTCGGTTTAGTTAGACTAGGTTAGATTTCGGCAGGTTAGGTTACGTCTGATTAGCTTAGGTTAGGTCCACTTAAAATCTGAAATACATGTGTAGGGTTTTCTTTCATACAGGAAGAAGGGGCCAAAAAAACCTGCATAAGGTGGAACTGGAATAATGTCGCCATGCATAACATCGAATGTCAACTGTATAAAATTAAATTTCTCACAACGGGAAAGTAAAAATATATATTTTCAATTCAAAACACGTTCTGAAACTAAAATGGGTATTTTAATGAATTAACGTGCAAAAGAACGTGTCTGTAACGTTGAAAGAAATATTTAGTGGGAATACATCAAATATTTCTTTCAACATTACAGAAATATTTGGTGTGAATACACCAAATATTTCTTTCAACATCATAGACAAATTCTTTTGCACGTTAATCGTTAAAATACCCATTTTAATTTCAGAACGTGTTTTGAATTGAAAATATATATTTTTACTTTCCCGTTATGAGAAATTTGTTGATATGAAACATAAATAAAAATTTAATCTTCTTTTGGACGGGATAATTCCCCTAAGCAAAGTATGCAATAGCTCGAAATAAATTCACTTAAATTGGACTGATGTTAAGAAACCTCAAGCTAGTAGCTGTTATAAATTATTGAAAAGCAGTTGAGCAGTAATACAAACTTTTAAAACTAAGTTTTGAAATTACGTAAATAAATGATGTATGCGTTCGCAATGATAACCTGACAAAATCTTCAGAATAAAATGCGTTACCTAACTTACGAAATTATTTTGTCTTGTGTATAATTTAACTGAAGTTAATGTCAAAGAAATGCAGATAACTTAACTGATCAAAATGATATTACTGATGGTTTTTTTTTCATAAAAAAATTAGGATCATCCGAAGATCAGGGCCCCCAGCCTTCTTTAGTTAGCCTTATAAGGCTAACTAACGAAAATATCACGACCTAACCTAACCAATCGTTAGGTCAATTGTACGCCCTTGACGATTCGTTAGGTTAGGTCGTGATATTTTCGTTAGTTAACCTTATAAAGCTAACTAAAGAAGGCTGGGGACCCTGATCTTCAGGTGATCCAAAAATTATTTTTGTGGACATTCATAAAGTAACTTCTTTTTATTTAAATTCGCTTGTGAAACCAGCATAGCATACCAGTACAGCATACATACCAGCATAGCATACCAGTACATTCTGAGAGAAACTGTTATTCTTGATCTTTAAATGGACCTAATGCTGTTTATAATAACCCATTCAAGTTTTAAAGACAGAATTTGTAGCTCAGTGGATAACACCGTTTCCCTATAAGCGAAGTAAAGACGAGGGTTCGACTCCCACTGGTGCTGCATAATAATAATAATAATACAGGAGTTAGGGCATTGGTCAGAATTAGTTGGCCTAAGCGTTGTGCCAGTTTCTAGCTCTCCTAACTGATTATTATTATTTTTTTAAAAGCGCTATGTCTTGCCCACGTTGCAACACTGCTTTCCGTTAGATCAGCGTGGTTAAACGAAGTTGTATCTGTTTAGCAGTTGGACGGGGGACCATCCTCTGCACTCAGATAATGTATCGACTCTTAGCTGGCTCAAATCCCAGATAGCGCTGTAGGACTCCCTCCGTCATAAGACCTCTACCGTTACGAAGGAAGTCAAATAACTCCACATCATCATAAACAGTGGCAGCTCGTCGGTAGGCACTGCGGAACTGCAGCACCCCTAAATTTTTTATTTACAATTGAAATAATCAAGAACAATATAAGGATGAGCTCACTGAATAACTTTTTCAATAACTTTTGAAACTTTTATTCATTGCTCAATGCTCATCCTTTTATTTCAGTAATTATTTCAACCCATTCTTAGAGACAGCACCCTAGAATTTTTAGTCACGAGCCGCCACATCATCATAAACATCCATAGTTGAAAAATATAGAGAAACTTTTTCCTTATATAATAAAGACAAGTAGAGCGACTTATTAAATTCCTTGCAATAATTGTTACATATCATTTATGTTATACTTTGTGTTTTTGAAGGTATTCTAATCACGTTTGCCGAGTAAATTGGAACACGTACCATGCTTTTTTGCGATTGGGAAAAATTATTCCAATTTCGCTGCAACGTTGTAGCCAGGAAAATAAATTAGGTGATATTTTCGCAATAGTTGCAGGTTTTTTTTAATCATGTTTGCAAATTAACAAGTTATTTCTTGAATTTAGGTCACTTTAATTTAATACGGAATAGGTTAAATTTAACCCTAACAAAGTGGGAGGTGCCATTTGATACTTTATAATTTGTTTTCCCAAACTGTTTTGTAAATCGATGTTTATGTTAGTTTCCCAGTCATTAGCTCTTAATTATTTGGTGAGGTTGGCATTTGCATGAAATGTAATGTTAGCAGTTACGAGTTATTAAACCTTATAACTGAAACACCGATATTGTTTCAAGTGTCACTCCTAGTAATGTAACACACACACACGCACACACGCACACACACACACACAATATATATAACCAAAAACATCTTGTATTTTCTGACTGTGAAGCATCGGACAATGGTTTTAGATGCGAGACGGGTGCATTGGAAAAACTGAACACATGTTGAACGTGGTAGATTCATGAATATTCTACAAAATTTCTTTCGAAATCGTTGTTCGCTACATGTTTTTTGTTTACTCTTCAGAACTTCAGGAATTTTTGGCAGACCATCTCTGAGCAGTGTTTACAAAAATTTGCAAAGTTTCGCTCATCCACTACATATTAATGGAATTGCACAGACCATCAGCATCGATTTTAGAATTAGTGAGTTGAACTTTGACGTTGCGAACCTCGGCAAAGAAATAAGACGCCACACCGAATGCAGCGCTTGCAATATGAGATTTGACTTCCTCGGACACCAAAAAACTCTAGAGGCAACGATGATATGACGTAATAATAAAAATATGAATACGATGTTGTGGGGGTTAAGAAGTGGTCAATGTCATACTCATAACATTGTTTCCCCTCGATCAGGCAAGTTAAGCGACATTGCGTCTGCAGAGTATTTACATAGGAGACCGTCCTCTGCGTCCAGATTATGTAGCGATTCGGATCCCACGTAAAGCTGTAGGGTCCCTCCGTCAATGACTTTAGATGCTGGGAAGAAGGAGGTTAAACAGACTCGTTATTATTATTATATTATTATTATTATTATTATTATTATTGCGACGTTGCAACTACGAACAAAATTTTCTAGTTCTCTTTTTGGACAAACTGCCGTAAAGTTACGTTTTCATTAGAGCACATATCTTTTTAAAAGCAGGATAAAAAAATTCCTGATAACTAAAACTCATGACTTTTGCCACACCCCTTAGTATTAAAATACCACAACCTTCTGGTATTATCTTATTACAAAGCAGCTGACTTAAAGATTTAAAGAGGGAGACGGTATATTCTCAAATTTTCGAGCGATGTCTCGCATTTAGCTATCTTATTCCTCCGAAAATGTATGACGAAAACATCCGTTTGCGACTTCAGTTGTTTTAGTGTGTGCTGATTCAAATTATATTTGAGGGGTTGCGCGTCTTAAGGTACCTAGGCGCCATCACAGGCGAAAACGTGTTTTTGATGGATATCACTATTTTCACCCTTCCTCTATCGCGTGGTTTGGGTTATAATTACCTTACGACATTAGAAGTATGGTTGGAAAGCTTATAAAGCGAACTACTTTTTTCACCTCATTCTGTGCCAGAAATCGCACCCAAAGTTCGGCATAATAAGAAAATAAAAAAATAAAAAAAATATATATAAAATATAAAATATGAAAATCTATTCCAAAAATTCATCAACATCTTCATTAGCATACTTAGAACTCTAATTTAGCCAAAAATGAACGTTCTAGTTCAATTAATAACAGGGCTAAGTACTATTGCCAGAATATTTCGATGCCCATTGGCATCCTCCTCGGGTGTATCCACCCGAGGAGGATGCCAGTGGGCATCGAAACTGTTGTGGAAATAAACTCTGCCAGAATATTGCTGAACTTTGGAGGCAATTTGTGACGAATTTTAATTTTGGCGCTTAGGTACCTTAAGACGCGGGACCCCTCATTTGAGGATCGGGTTTGAATACTTTCGGAAATTTTAAGTAATGGTAGTGCCTAAAAACCTTTACTGATGAAGACATGGTGCAGTCCTACGAGATTATTAATTGCCATGAATCTAGAGGTGATTATTCATCTGGTTAAATGAAGATGAACTGTTTATGACAAAATATACAGGGTGTTCCAGAAGTCTGAACTCATAGGGAAAATAGACATTATATTTATTTTTTAAGTGAAACAAACACATTTCTAATGTCAGTTTTATATATTTCAGGAAAGAAAATACCCTAATGGTTCAGTATACCAGTCAAGCGAAGGTGGAACTGGTATTGCTACATGTATCCGGAAAAAACAATGGGAGGCATGTCAGTTATTTCACGAACATGTCTCCCTCTGGCTTTTTCTGGAAAGATGTAGCAATACCAGTTTCACCTCCTCTTGATAGGTATACTGAGCCATCAGGGTATTTCCTTTCCTGAAATATATAAAACTGACATTAGAAATGTGTTTATTTCACTTTAAAAATATAATGTTTATTTTCCCTATGAGTCCAGACTTCTGGGACACCCTGTAAAATACACTCCATATAAGAAAATTTCTACATTTAATACGCACTGGTGCTGCCTCAATGTTTCAAGTATAAAAATTTCTCAGGATTCCTAAGGTTCAACAGTTTCAATTTTACTAATTTTAATTTCTTATTGGTAAAAATAATAAAAATTTCTTATATTGGTTCATTGAGTGTCGTTTCTTTCATTATTATGAAGGGTGTTTGACAAGGTTAAATACTGCTGCCTCTTCCGTTTAATTTATGAGGTTTTCTTAAATTAGGTGTGGAACGCAACGTACAAGCACCAACGTGGGGTGCTGAAACCTAAATTTAGAATCAGGGCTAAAGATTTCGTGGACATGATATTCTACTGACAAAAGTTTTGGAATAAGATTAAGTCGTGTTATGTTATGTTAGGTTAGATTATATTATTAGAGGATTGATGAAATTCTCCTTCAACGAAATATCTTTAGACCTATAAAACCAACGCTGGCTACGTAGTGACCAAGTCCCAACACTGCCTCCCGTTCGATCAGCAGAAGTTAAGAAACGTTGGATCTGTTTAATAATTTTGGATGGGTGATCGTCTTCTCCGTTCTAATGATGGTTCGGATTCCAGATAAAGCTGTAGGTTCCCTCCGTTATAAAAACTTTTTTTTTTTAATACAGCACTTACGAAGGGAGTTAAACAGTCCCCCCCCCCCCCTCCCCTCCAACATCATTACTTTATTATTAGAACATATAAGCCGAATGATGGTTCGCTATTCGTCTTTTCAAATTTATTGTTATAATAAAATATTTAATATCTACGATACACTTGTTTACAGAACCATATCGTAAATATTCAGACTATTCCCCTTTTATGTCAGAGCGCGATAGTGTAATTAACTAATTAATTAATTAATTAATTATGTAGTAATTATGTATGTAATTACTTAATTAAATTAATTAAGTAATGCAATTCTCATTTCTGAAAACCTACTTATAATATAACAAAAAAACTGTAGTTTTCTCTCATATAACCTTTGGTTAGCTTCCGCCCGAATTGTTAATTCTGACGAAGGTCAAGCTTTTCACTCCACCTAAGACCTACAGTTTAACGTGGAATCCGAACCACGCCCCATCAGCAGCCCAGCGTCTTAACCACTATGCCACTTAGGGTACCCATTTATCTACCAACCACTTTCTTTATTGTGTGGAAGGATGAACAGCTGGGTTTTGCTGCGCGCAGGCTGCCGTCGGGTCTCGAACCCGGGGCCGATGAATTCGTAGTCAGCGACGCTAACCACTACACCAACGAGGCGCATTATATACTGTATATATATATAATATATATATATATAATAACAAAGAATATGGTTAATAATTGTTAATAATGAAAAACTAACGTGTGCAGAACAAATTAAGTATTTCGGATTCATAACTTAACATATTTTAAGTGCTAAAAAAAAAAGGAGTCTCCCTCATTGTCGAAATGTAGAAATAAGCTTCATAATGAGTTTAATTTTATCTAATAAAAGTTAGAATTTAGAGATAAGTTTTAATGATTAAACTTTTAAAATTGTTTTTTAAACTTATATGAATTGAAGAAGTTGAAAATGAATAATAGAAGGTGAGTTGTACTGACACAGTTTGCTGTCGGAGATTCAGAAATGAGATCAAAAGCTCATTACCAAAAACGACTGAAAATTTTACATCATGCAAGAAATATTTTATTTGTATGTCAAGTTCAGTTGATTCATTAACATTTGTTAATTACTTTTAATGACCGAAATAAAACTTTACTTGTTTGTCAAGTTCAGTTGATTCATTAACATTTGTTAATTATTTTTAATGAATTAAATAAAACTTTACTCGCAAGTCAAGTTCATTTGATTCATTAACACTTGTTAATTAGCTTTAATTATCTAAATAAAAGTGAACTATTTTATGGCTCTCATTGTTTGTTCAGGGAGGAATTTTTAATTATTTAAAGTATGATCTATCCTGACTGAATTACATTGTAAAATAGTAACATTTCCAAAATTTGTAGGGTTAATTTTACATCAGACAGATAAGAAGATCGGTATCTTCCTACTTCATACCATTCCTGTTTTTATACACGGTCTGAAAGTGAGATTTCAAAATATGAGAAACTTCTTTGCTTGGTTGGAAGAGTCACGTCGTGGCCAGTGTCATATAACACTGTTTCCCGTCGATGAGCGAAGTTAAGCGACATTAGGTTTGGAGACCTCCGCGTCCAGATTACGTAGCGATCCGTGGGTAGGATCACGCGTAAATTTGTAGGTCTTCTCCGTCGTATAACCTTAGGTGTTGCGAAGGAGGTTAATTAAATAACCCCATCGAACAACAGCTTGAAAATGACTTAACGTAAAAGGAAGTGAACGTACCCTAACTTATAACCTATTGTAACTCATCTATCCTAATTTAACCTACTTTACCTAATCTAACCTAATTTTACCCAATATAACCCAAGTTTATTTCACATACAACCTAACCAAATGGAACTGAAAGTGAAAAATGTAAGGATGAAAATGGAAATAGATAATGTTGAGAGAGACCTCATTTCAGAGTCTCACTTTGGGATTTCTCCTCCATCGACGGAGAATGAATTGGGAATGAACAATCAAGTGAAAAGAGACCTTGAGGGATTCCAGTAATTCTGAAACAAGGATCTGTTTATGCACATGAAGGTCAGTAAATGTATACTCTTATTCTCAATTTAAGTTGTTGTTTTTTAATATTTGAATTTGGTAATATGATCTATCTCGGAATTACGACATCTAATCGATTTAACATTCTACCGACAAGTATATTATGAGTTAGATTAATTTAAGTTAGGTTAGATTAGGTTAGCATAGGTTTAGGTTAGGTTAGCAAAAGTTAGGTTTCGCTAGATTGGGTTAGGTTAAGTTGGATTTAAGAATGTCGATATTATGGTCTTATCAATTCGATTGGTATAGGTTCTTCTACCTGATTTACTGATATGTCTAAATATTTAATAACCTCATTTTAATACTTAAACAGTTAAAATTCTTTTTCTATTTTTCGCAGGTGATCTATGTACACTTTTCAACGCGTTCATTAACTATTCGCTCACTTATCGCGTTACAAAAGCGAATTTACGTACATAGATTACACGCGGAAAAAATAATTTTTTTTTTGCAGACAGATCACTTTGGCTTTCGACCTTTTAGTTTTAATGATATCATGAAATGATGTACCAAAGTACCATGAAATTCCTTATTCTATTGCGTGTTTCTTCGCGATTTAAGAAATTGGTTTTAACCTCTTTTGGACCACTGGGTCGAATATGGACCGTTTCCCATACACGCACTCATAACTTAACCCTACAAAAACTTCGGTCGTTAAGAGGTTAATATTGCTTTAGAAATGACATTACACAGTAACATTTTCCTCTTGTTTACAGATTTTAATCTTAATTTAAACTCTTTAATTACATTTTAAGTTAATTACAGTGACTGAAGTAATTATGGTACGTCCTAAATACCAGTAAAACAAATGAATCACCTGATGATCAGGGTCCCCAGCCTTATTTAGTTAGCTTTATAAGGCTAACTAACGAAAATATCACGACCTAACCTAACCAATAGTCAAGGGCATACAGTTGACCTAATGATTGATAAGGCTAACTAGAGAAGGCTGGGGGCCCTGATCTTCAGGTGATCCAAACAAATTTAATGATTTTTTACTAATAAAGGAAATATGTATCTTGATGAACTAAATGTTGATGAAATCACTGTAAAGGAATGTATTGTAACAAAATATTTTGGTATAATGCTAGGCAAGAATTTGCAATGGAGTGATCATGTAAATTATATGTTAAAAAAGATTTCAAGGAGCGTTGTTATAATGTTCAAAGAAAACACTAAGAATGTTAAGAGAAGAAGGATTGAGTCGTGTATTGTTGAAGATAAGGGGATAGTCGTGTGGAAGAGCGGGTCCGGACAAAAGCCCCCTAGGACAAAAGCCCCCTGGACAAATTGCTGGGTAGGGCAAGTCAGGTGTCACTCACATCTAATCTGAAAAGATCAGAAGATATTTAGGTGAAATAACCAATATTAACCTGTTATGTTAATTGAATCCCAGTTAGGTCAACTGAATGCCCAGTTAGGTCAACTGAATGCCCGGTTAGGTCAACTGAATGCCCGGTTAGGTCAACTAAATGCCCGGTTAGGTCAACTAAATGCCCTTGATGATTGGTTAGGTTAAGTTGTGATATTTTCGTTAGTTTAAACGAAAATGACGAGAGCCAAAATACATAAACTATAAACATAAACTGTAAATAATAAAGAATAAAAATAATTATTAAAAAAATTCTTATTATTATTTTTCCTAGGGAACTTTTGTCCTAGGGGCTTTTGTCCTAGGGGCTTTTGTCCTAGGGCTTTTGTCCTAGGGGGCTTTTGTCCTAGGGGGCTTTTGTCCTACACTCGTGGAAGAGTGACGAGTAGACAAATGAAGGAACTATATTTTTGAAGCATTAAGAGCCACAAGGCCACTCAGAAATAGTAGAAAGATCAGAGGTCAGGTGCGCTATAGCCAGTGATGGGCAGTATCTAGATACATGTATCGCCAATACGTATCGATCGATACTTTTGTATTGGTATCGGTATCGCTTTAGCTACTTGACAAAAGTATCGATTTATCGGTATCGCTAAGGTCAATTTTCTTAAATGTATCG
The DNA here is from genome assembly GCA_023014485.1 of Bathynomus jamesi. Lineage (NCBI taxonomy): Eukaryota > Metazoa > Arthropoda > Malacostraca > Isopoda > Cirolanidae > Bathynomus > Bathynomus jamesi. Next base: position 16,698 of record JAJOZX010003808.1, read on the forward strand.
AAAAAAGCGATACTTCGATACATTAATAAGAATTTTTAAATATTTAAATAGATGTTATAATATGACACTACTGAGTTCAAGAAATGTTGGTTAATGCTGTTAAGAGCCTCAGCGAGCAGACCCCCCAGCAACAACTAAGTGATGCTGCATCTGACGGAAGTGCAGATGATTTCTTCTGTTATGAGTCTGCTTCCACTGATGTCTCTGCAACCCAAGATTCCACTGAGATGGAAGTTTTACAGTATCTGGGTGACGGAAGTCATTCTCTCCAATCTCTGAGGCAGTACCCAGGAATTCTACGGGTCTTCCTGAAGTATAACACACCACTACCATCCTCTGCTCCTGTAGAACGGTTGTTTAGTTTGGCTGGTCACATTCACGCTCCCAAAAGGCATAGACTGTCTGACCAGATGTTTAGCCAGCTGGTATTTTTGAAGGGTAATAGTAATTACTTTTAATTGTTAGTGTAATATTTTCAGTCATTCATGTATCCTACAAAATTAAAACATACTTTCATTAAATAAAGCAATTGTTTTTATTTACATCTATAAAACCCATTAAAATGTCGTTGATTTTACTTACAGTGCGTACAAATTACTAGTATAAACAATAATATCTAATACCTACATATTAAATGAATAATTATAAAAATGTACCGGCGATACATGTATCGGCGATGCATGTATCGGTATCGGTATCGCTTAAGACATCTAGAAAGTATCGGCGTATCGGTATCGCCTAAGACGTTCTTTATGTATCGATGTATCGGTATCGCTTTAGCGATTTTCATGTATCGATGCCCATCACTGGCTATAGCCGTCTCATGGTATGGAGTGACTTAATAGACATTGATAAAAGAAAGGAAGAGAATGGATGACGGGACAGAGCCCTGAGGAGCACCACTATTAATAGCTTTAGGAGAAGAACAATGGCCATCTATAGCTGCAGCTATAGATTGGCCAGAAAGGAAATCAGAGATGAAAGTACAGATAGAAGGATAGAAACCGCGTGAGGGCAGTTTGAAAATTAAGGATTTGCGCCAGATTCTATCAAAAGCTTTTGATATTACCTAGCGCAATAGCAAAGGTTTCACCGAAATCCCAATTTGTAGTCAATAAACTTTGACTGTGATGTTGAACTTTATGGACACCCTATAGCATATGTTTTTATACCGTTTGAAGGTGATTTGCTGAATTTATGTAGTAATGAAATGCTATGAAAAATATTCTGTGCAATGTTACATGAAGTAATGATGATGATAACTGTAGGTTTAATTATTTTATGATGGGTAAAAGAAACTTTGTCATTTTACTATCTCTTCAATCTATAGAACTTCAAATTAACCAATTTAAAATTGTTTTTTTACAGCTAAAGACAATACTTTGCCTTGTTGACAGATGCGAACAGTTTATTTGAGAGTAACTATTCATTAGTATTAGGGTCTGATTGGGAAGTATTAGAGTCTGATTGGGAATAAAATTGTTGGGTGTCATAAGACAGTAATATAAATTTAAGTATATTTTTAAAGTTGGGAAGATAACTTATTTAAAAACAATAAAGGACCCCGTACTGCACCTTCAAGTACCCCATATTTAGCAATTAGGTTTAAGGAGCATACACTTTTATTTAATTCATACGAACTTATAAAGATGCTGCGAGAAGTAATTTCTAAAGTAATCACTGATACTGACCCTAAACTTACGCCAATATAGTTTCCTAAACGGTATATAATGGGTCTGTGTCTATATGATGTGAAAAGCTTTGGAGCTATTGAAGAATAGGGACACCAGCCTTCTTTAGTTAGGCTTATAAGGCTAACTAACGAAAATATCACGACCTAACCTAACCAATCGTTAGGTTAACTGTACGCCCTTGACGATTGGTTAGGTTAGGTCATGATATTTTCGTTAGTTAGCCTTATAAAGCTAACTAAAGAAGGCTGGGGTCCCTATTCTTCAATAGCTCCAAAGCTTTACTGAGACCCATAAAAATATAGACACACGTCTCATTTTTCTCTTTGAAATTATTTACAGTGTAAATTAAATTTTAAAACGTCATTTGCGTGGATTTATTATACCTGCGCCGAATCGTTACTGGTTGGTTGGTTGTCATATTTTATGTCTTTCGTCCAAATCGATACTGGTAAAAGAATTAGTCATAGGTTTCCAAGTAAAAATATATGATTGTTTTTATATATAAAAATCTTTTCAGATATTTCATAAGATACAAATAAAGATCAGGTTGGCTTACAATTAGTGGTAATTGAGTGGTCCATTTCCTTGAAGAGAATCGTAACACATTCTATTTTTAGAAACTGTAGAAAGATACTTGTGTGTGTGTGTGGGGGGGGGGGGGAATACTTAAAAAAATAAATAATAAAGCCAGGTAAAATAAGAGATAATTTGTGCTTAGCGAACAGTATGCAATTTAACCCTTATTTCATAACCATGGATATACCAAGGGATATATTTTACCCACATTATGAAGTAAGGGTTAAAAATGACCCGTAATTATCCAGTTATTAATATTTAACACAATTAAGGGCTTTTTATTGTGATATTTTGTTTATGAGAAGATCCTTTATAGTTTTTCAAGTGTTTTTCCTACTGAACTTGCGTTTATTAAGGTTAGGTTATAATATTAAACAATTTTAACTATTTAGCTTAACTTATTATAATTTAACCTATTAATAATAATATTTAGGGTCGTTAACCGACTTCGTAACGCCAAAGACCATGCGACAGAGGAGAACTTACGGCTTTACGTTTGATTTGAACCAACTAAGGATAACTACTCGTACATTATCTATACGAAGAAGACGGTCACTCATCCATCTACTGGACAGATCTGACGTCGCTTAACCGTGTAAGAGAAAGGGATTCTATACGAAATGCTCCAATATATAGTTGCTTCACCTTACATAATCGGCTTTCGAGTTTCGTAAATTGTACAATTCCAAGAGAGATCCGAGGTTTGGAAAATACTTAAGAGAAAATGCCTTCCTTCCTTTAAAAAAAAAGAGGATATTTTTTCTTTTCTTTCCAGCAGTTTATTGAACAAGACAGGGTATCCCAGAAATGTCTGAAATAAAATGAAAATTCCTCTTTGTTTAAATAATTAATTACACTGATCATTCGTGATCAGTCTTTCTTCATTCGTGATCAGTCTTTCCTCATTCGTGATCAGTCTTTCCTTGTGAACAGACGTGTTTTATCGAGTGTCCTGTTATCAATTGAATAAGTGGTTTTCGTTGAAGTGTTTAAAAAAAAAAGTGTTCCGTGCATTCTTAACTAAATTACTTCGTGCTACTAATCATTCATTAACGAATATATTTCATTTATTGACGTTATTCAGTACTATATTATTTGATCAAACCAAGGCTACTTCCTTGTTTGTTTTTCAAATCAATCAGACAACGTGCAGTCATAGGGTTGAAATTCCCTTGGTTTGCCTTTGTTGTTTTTCAAATCTATCAGAAACGTGTTTCTTAAGGTTCATTTTTCCTTCACACACTACCTGACCTCCAAAAGGTCACCTACCGTCGGAAAAAAAGGATTAAGTCAGTAAACAGTGACCAGATAAGTTTCATTTAATACTTTTTCTTTAACATTTCTTTCGTCGCTAGCTTAATTATATATTCATTTAGCATAAAATTGTGTTACAAGAACCTGTTTCTGCGTTTCAAGAACAATTTTGCGGGTTTTCGCAGGTGACGGCACAATAAGCACGCGGTAGACCTACGTTGTAATTTATTAATTTCCAAACGCTCGTTTTGTGTTTTTTTTGTTTTTTAACTAATTAAAAGCATGGCACCCCCGTCAAGTACTTGCAGTCGCTGTGAAGGGAAATTTGCCGCTTACGCGTTTACAATGGCTAATAATAATGAACAATTAGTTTGCAGGTGGTGCTCAAGCATGGAAGTCCTGAGGAACGAATTAGACAGTGAGAGGCAGGCCAGGGTGAGGCTTCAAGAAAGCGTGATGCTTCTGACGGCAAAATTGGATTCCCTTGAGACTCCAGTTACGACCCCTCATGCCTCAGTTTCTACTAATAATATAAATAGTATTAATAGCCAGCTCTCTTCCCCTAGTTCCCAACCCTTCGTTCGAGTGCGAAATGGAGCCCCATTGAGAAAAGCAAAGACTTGTCTACCAGTAATAACAAGCAATAAGTTTTCTGTTTTAGGTTTCGAAGATGCTGATGAACCGGAAATACGACTCGTTGGCGATTCCATTGTTCGAGGGCAGCTCGAGGAATTCTGTGGGAGAAACCCTCGTCGTAGGCGCCGTTACTGCTACCCTGGTGCAAGGGTGGAGGATATAACTAATAGTGTTGACCATTTTACAGACGGTACCGCCGAGGACACAACGTATGTTATTCATGTCGGTACAAATAACTTTTTAAATTCTAGATCGGAAGAACTGCTGGCTAGGTACAGGGACTTAATAGAGCGACTAAAGGAGAAAACTAATAAGATTGTCTTAACAGGTATACTTCCTCGAATTATCCAACGTAACGATTTCTACAGCAAGGCGACCTATATTAACAATAACCTAAAGTCTCTTTGCCAACAGGAAGGAGTGCATTATGCGAATTTTTGGAACAGTTTCTACGGCAGGAGGGACTTGTTCCTCGAAGATGGACTTCATCTTAATGACGTAGGAGCTGCGCGTTTAGGAAGACTATTTCATAATACTGTCTCTTCTTTTCAGGCTGCCGTAACTCGAACGGTCCTAGCGTAAATTCTACAAGTTTCCCCCGCGCTCGCGAAGGTGTCGTAATTGCAAGCAATTTGAAGGTTCTATCCTTAAATGCTCGTAGCCTACGAAATAAAATAAACGAATTTTTTTCCTTAATTGCTTGTAAAGACTATGATTTAATTGCGATAAATGAATCGTGGCTTAGCACTGAAACACGTGACTTTGTAGGGGAATATCAAATTAAAGGTTATAGACTTTTAGTTAAAAACAGAATAGGTAGGCGAGGCGGCGGTGTTATGTTGTATATCAAAGATAATATTGCGAACGTTATAGAAGTAAAGCACTCAATTCCAGAACCGATAGATTCGACTATAGCAGAACTTAAATTGAACGATTTCAAACTTCTTGTTGCGGTTATATATAGGCCCCCAAATCAAACAGCTGATACGGACGAAGCGTTATATCGTGAACTAAAAAGAATAATCGGTAATGAGCAGGCTTTAGTTATGGGTGACTTTAATTGCGCCAACGTGAATTACGATACAATGCAGGGAGACGCGGAAGGTAATCGTTTAGTTAATTTTCTCGAGGATAGCTTTCTTATTCAAAAGGTTGGGGAACCTACGAGGTTGGACAGTATTTTAGATTTAGTAATAACTACGGATGATAGGCTAATTACTGATCTTCAAGTAATAGAACCGTTGAGCAATAGCGATCACAATATGGTAGAGTTTGTCCTCTCAGTAAGTCACTCGAAACCAACTAACTCGACTAAAATTCCTAACTTCCAGCACGCAGACTTTAGTAAATTTCGAAATAAATTTTCACACGTCAATTGGGAAAACGTAATGGGGAACTCCAACGCAAAACTAATGTGGGAATCGTTCGTAACGGTATTTAGGACTATAAATGAGGAATGTGTACCGTACAAAATTAAGCGTGCGAAAGTAAACAACAAGCCCTTGTGGTTTACTTCTAGAGTACGAGACATTATAAAGAGTAGAGATAGGGCTTATAGGCAACATAAGTGTGATAAAGACAATTTGTTGTTACGAAACAACTACATATCTCTGAGGCGTGAAGCGAAAAGTGTAATAAAAAAGTCCAAGCGCGAATTTGAAATCTCCATAGCTCGTGACGGTAAAGAAAACCCCAAACGATTCTTTCAATACGTCAATAATAGAAATCCAGTAAAAAGTGTCTTAGGTCCATTGAAAAATGTAAATGGAGATCTAGTCTCTGAAAACAAGGAAATGTCTACCTTGCTAAACGAATTTTTTACGTCAGTTTTTACTATAGAAGATGTAACGAATATCCGTACGGTCATAGACATAATACCTTTTGATAATGGTAATATTTTGGATAATATTGTCGTTAGTGAAGGGGAAGTAATGCGCTATATTGATAAAATGAAAACGCGTAAATCACCGGGTCCGGATTCCATATATCCCATACAACTAAAAGAATTAAAAGATAGCATTGTTGTGCCGCTAACAAAGATTTTTAATGCGTCTATTTCTGAGGGGTGCGTACCAGATAATTTCAAGTTAGCAAACGTAACACCTATCTTTAAGAAAGGCGATAAAGGTGCGGCGGGAAATTATAGGCCAATCAGTTTAACGTCTGTTGTAGGTAAGCTACTGGAATCAATAATTAGGGATCGTATAGTCGAACACTTAGAAGTGCATAATCTGGTTAGAAATACGCAACACGGTTTTAGGCGAAACAAATCTTGCTTAACTAATCTTTTAGAATTTTTCCAAAGCGTGGTTGACGTTTACGATAGACATCGGGCGGTTGATGTAGTGTATTTAGATTTTCAAAAAGCGTTTAACACCGTGCCGCACAAAAGACTCATTGAAAAAACTAAGGCTCATGGAATCAGGGTTGTAGTAATAAATTGGCTAGAAGAGTGGTTGCGAGGCAGGAAACAGAGGGTGGTCGTTGATGGAGCGGAGTCGTGTTGGGCTAATGTAGCGAGTGGCGTTCCTCAGGGTTCTGTATTGGGCCCCTTGCTTTTTCTTATATATATTAACGATTTAGATGTCGGCCTAGTCAGTACAGTTTCAAAGTTTGCGGATGACACGAAGCTGGGTGGTAGGGCGATTAATGACGAAGATAGAGGTAAAATTCAGGAAGATCTGAATAAAATCGTTGATTGGTCAGTCACATGGCAAATGAGATTTAACGTGGATAAGTGCAAAATTTTGCATATAGGTTCGCGTAACGGTAATTTTGCGTATAGTATGTCAGGGAAAGATTTAACAAGCGTAGAGCAGGAAAAAGATTTAGGAGTTATAGTCACTGGTGATTTAAAAGTAGCGAAACAAAGTACAGCAGCGGTCAATAAGGCGACCAAAGTGTTAGGGTTTATAGCTCGAAATTTTGAGTACAAATCGCGCGATATTATAGTTCCTCTTTATAAATCATTAGTTAGACCCCATTTGGAGTACGGTACGCGGTCCAATTTTGGAATCCGCATATGCGCAAAGATATAGACAAAATCGAAAGAGTTCAAAGACGAGCAACTAAGATGATTCCGTCTCTTAGGTCAAAGTCGTACGAGGATAGGCTTAAGGAGTTAAAATTGACTACTCTCGAGACTAGGAGGTTAAGGGGTGATCTAATCCAGGTTTTCAAAATTATGAATGGGTTTGATAACGTAGATAGAGATAGCTTTTTCGAAATATCTCAATATAATAGGACTAGAAATAACGGGTGTAAGTTGACAAGTAGAAGGTTCGAGACAGCAGTTGCGAAAAACTTTTTACGCATAGAATAGTAAATAGCTGGAATAGTTTGCCGGTAGAAGTAATTAGTAGCACGTCTATAAACATGTTTAAAAATCGATTAGACGCGCATGTTGATAGAAAGGGTATAGTTTAAGGTAGTAAAATTAAGGCTTTGTGGGGATAGATCCCACAGCTCAACACAAGTGTTGTGGGATATAGGGAGGCAGCGTCTTGGGTTAGGGGATACTCTCTGTCCTTACACACCCCATTTAAAGAGATTCCTCTGCCGAGCGGTGCCCCCCATAGTACTGTGAGGTATTGAAAAACTCATGATCTTTACTTGCCCCACAAACACCTTTAAATGGGAGACCCATAATGGGTGCACACACATTTCTACACTACTGTACAGTCTTTACAGCCACACCTACAATTTTCCTCGTAAGTGTATATATTGTAATGTATATGGTTGTAAATTTTGACTTGGTCCGCAATCGATATGGACCGTGACTTGATGGATACCGTAATGAAATTGACTGGATTCTTTGGATCTGATATATTTGCATGTCCGTTATAAATAGATATAGAGTGTAACATTTGTGGATAGTAGTCTATTATGACTTGATCCTCTGGATCCAGAGATTCTATCTTTAGTTTTAAATCGATAATTAATTAGTTTTAAATTGATAATTATTTAGTTTCGTAAAAATTGGTCGTTGCCAAATTACCGGCAGTTTTTACATAAATTTCTTATGTTCTTGTGGTTCGGAACCCACGTAAAATTGTAGGTCCCCTCCGCCACCACGGAGGACATACACAATACACGATTACGAACACAGTTAGGTAGACCAGCCATGAGTGGATCCTAGGGTCTTTGTTGGTCTGAAACATTATAACATTATAACATTATAGCTTAGTGGGTATGATTATTAACTGGCGCAACACGTTTATGCTTTATTTACTTGTTCAAGATATAAGAATTTTTTATTTCGGACCTTTCTGGAGCATTCTGTATGTTATGTTAATCCTATCGTAAACTTTAATTATATAATTATATTGACGAAATAACTATATGCACCGAGTTTTTATCAATGACACGTATACACAACATGCTTCGATATATCTCTATATATATATACTAGGGGCACTCAATATATTATGCCCCACCCTTTCTTCTTAGCTAAATAATAGGCCATGAGGCTGAAATGTCTTTTGGGCCGTAAGTTTGAACTTTCTGCACTTCATATAAACGGATTTTTCCAGTTTGAACCTCCCCTCCTTGTATAAAACCGCTTTTAAAAGGCCTTGTATAAAAGCGATGGTTAACGCAGTTTCGAAAATGGCGTCTGACAGTGATGTGCGTCGTAAACAGAGAGCTGTTATCGAGTTCTTAACCGCAGAGAAGGAAACAGCTGGAAATATTCACAAACGTCTACAAAACGTTTACGGAGATGCTGTTGTTGATCGAAGCACAGTTGGACACTGGTCTAAACGTGAGATCATCGGAGAGAGGGAGAGCCAGTCTCAATGATGAGCTACGTAGCGGTCTCCGGGCATCCCCTCTCAGATGCTGTCTCTGTACAGGTGTCTTGTTCGGCCCTGTATGGAGTATGCTTCTCGTGTGTGGGGTGGCTCAATCCACACAGTTGTACTTGACCGGGTGGAATCAAAGGCTTTTCGTCTCATCAATTCCCCGCCTCTTACTAACTGTCTTCAATCCCTCTCTCTTCGCCGCAGTGTTGCTTCACTCTCTCTTTACTATCGCTATTGTAACGGACATTGCTCTTCTGAACTCTCAAACTGCATGCCTCCTCCTTTAAGGAGAGCACGCAGTACCAGATTTTCTACACATTCTCATTCCTTTTCTGTTCATCTCTCTAACGCAAGGGTTAATCGGTGTTTTCCGTTTTCCACCTACTCAACCGGTGAACTCTGGAACATTCTTCTTTAATCCATCTTTCCCCCTGTCTATGACCTCCAACCTTTTAAACGCAGAGTATCTAGGCATCTCAAAAACTCTGGACCTTGAGTTTGGCTCTCTTCTTCTTCAATGGGGAGGGGGCGCTTTTGCGGGCATTCGCCCTTGGCCCCTCCTTTCTGCATAAAAAGAATACATATATATTATATATATATATATATATATGTGTATATATATATATATATATATATATATATGTATATGTATATATATATATATATATATATATATATATATATATATATATATATATATATATATGTATATATTATATATATATATATATGTATATGTATATGTATATATATATATATATGTATATATATATACAGGGTGGGCGGAAAGTAGCTCCCTATTTTGGATTGGTAAAAAAATACGTATATTATCCATTTATTTCAGAAGAAATAATATGAAAAGGTAGGCATACATGGTAGGTTTTCTCTAAAATTCAATGTGGGCTCCAACTCTTTCCACCAGCTTCTGGAGCCGCCCAGGAATGGCGTCCACTGACTTTAGCAGGAACTCCGGCGGGATGGAGGACATGACTTCCCGAATTCGGTCCTCCAGTTCTTCCAATGTCCTCGGTTTGGTGCGGTAGACTTCTTCCTTTACCCACCCCAAAGAAAGAAGTCGCACGGTTACCGCTGAAAAATGGCAGAATCGGTTCAGTGTAACGGTGTGGTGTGGTATGACCTCAGATCAGGTTGTGGGCCCGTTCCTTCTGCGCAACACCATGAATGCTGAGCGGTACCTTGCTATGTTGCGAAACGAGGTCTGGCCGGTTGTCAGCACATGGGAGAACATCGACGATCTGATATTTATGCAAGATGGCGCCCCTCCGCACTTCGCTCTTGTTGTCCGTGAGTGGCTGGATGCCCATTTCCCTGGGCGTTGGATGGGTCGTCGTGGTCCACATCAATGGCCAGCCAGGAGCCCCGACTTGACACCGTGCGACTTCTTTCTTTGGGGGTGGGTAAAGGAAAAAGTCTACCGCACCAAACCGAGGACATTGGAAGAACTGGAGGACCGAATTCGGGAAGTCATGTCCTCCATCCCGCCTGAGTTCCTGCTAAAGTCAGTGGACGCCATTCCTGGGCGGCTCCAGAAGCTGGTGGAAAGAGTTGGAGCCCACATTGAATTTTAGAGAAAACCTACCATGTATGCCTACCTTTTCATATTATTTCTTCTGAAATAAATGGATAATATACGTATTTTTTTACCAATCCAAAATAGGGAGCTACTTTCCGCCCACCCTGTTATATATATGTATATATATATATATATATATGTATATATATATATATGTATATGTATATATATATATATATATATGTATATGTATATATATATATATATATGTATATATATATATATATATATATATATATATATATATATATATATATATATATATATATATATATACACACACATATACTTCGCACCAGGAAGTTATATTGTTTATATTGTTTGGCGATCCTCTCTTCCAGGCTGTAGAAATCGAATCCAGTGCCAGCCAGTTCACCCAAATGGTAAACGACCTTTCAGAAGGGTTAAGGGTTTAAGTAATTAGATATACAGTATTTGATAACAAGTATTAAGTTTTATTTAACTTTAATCATGAAGGGGGATGATGGTACTTGAAAAGAGGGGAATATTAACTTTGAATAAGTAAACAGATGTTTTTTTCTGGGAAAATATTCATTAATATATAATTACTCCACATTACATAAGCCTTTGGGGTTTCCCTTATTCATATACCATTATATAACAATACAAGGGTATTACAAAGAAGAAACAATAAGACACGTTAAAATCTATTAAAAATACTTTAAAATATCTATTTTATAATTTATTATTAAATTAAACCATTAACGTAATCTTATCAAGTACCATCAAAAGCTCGGTGAAGTTACTTTGAGAATATTCAATTAATTATTAAATGAAATCATTAAATTAATCCGATCGAGTACCATTAAAACTTATTTTAGAGGCTAATCCATTTAAAACTGTACCCAAATTACAAAATGTTTTTAATTGGGTACGGTTTTAAATGGATCACCTAGTGTAAGTCTCAAAATTAAAGAAAGTGTATGGTTAGGGCTAGAAAATAAATACAAAGAAGAACATTAAATTAGTTATTATAATTTCAGCATTTATTTCAATTCGAAAAGTTACTCGAGGTTCTATTCAATTAATTCTATTTCGATTCGAAAAGTTATTCGAGATTCCATCCAATTAATTCTATTTCGATTCGAAAAGTTATTCGAGATTTTATTCAATTAATTCTATTTCGATTCGAAAAGTTATTCGAGATTCTATTCAATTAATTCCATTTCGATTCTAAAAGTTGCTAGATATTCTATTCAATTAATTCAATTTCCATTCTAAAAGTTACTCGAGATTCTTTTCAATTAATTCCATTTCGATTCGAAAAGTTAGTCGAGATTCTTTTCAATTAATTCCATTTCGATTCGAAAAGTTAGTCGAGATTCTTTTCAATTAATTCCATTTCGATTCGAAAAGTTACTCGAGATTCTTTTCAATTAATTCCATTTCGATTCGAAAAGTTAGTCGAGACTCTATTCGATTAATTCCAAATACAAATCGAATGTATGAAATTGAAAATAATCGGCAGAATAAAAAAAAAAAAGGTGTACTATATTTGAAGAGTTTATTCGCCCCCCCTCCCCCAAAAAAGAAAAATTATTTTCCTTTAAAAATAAACAAAAGCTTTGAACTAAGATATTAAACCATTACATCGTTCATTTCCTTTCTTATAGTAGGGGAAATTATTACAAACACTTTCATTATTCTTTCATATTTAACTCTGAAAAAATTTAAAAAACCCATTTACTGAAGGAAAATGGCAGGAGAAATCGAAATACAAAGTCGTAGAAAATATAGATATACTTGAAAATAAACACAAAATTCATTTTATTTCCTCTCTAATTAAATAAATAATATACAGGGTGTTTCAGGTCGACCCTAGAAATATGGAAATTGGTACAATTTGTAGTTTGTATTTGGTATTTGATATTTGGCCAATTTCCATATTTCTAGGGTCGACCCGAAACACCCTGTATATCTTTACTGTAAAATTGGAATGGACAAATGTTAATTTGTGTGCAAAAAAAAAAAAAAATTGTATTATATATATATATATACAGGGTGGGCGGAAAGTAGCTCCCTATTTTGGATTGGTAAAAAAATACGTATATTATCCATTTATTTCAGAAGAAATAATATGAAAAGGTAGGCATACATGGTAGGTTTTCTCTGAAATTCAATGTGGGCTCCAACTCTTTCCACCAGCTTCTGGAGCTGCCCAGGAATGGCGTCCACTGACTTTAGCAGGAACTCCGGCGGGATGGAGGACATGACTTCCCGAATTCGGTCCTCCAGTTCTTCCAATGTCCTCGGTTTGGTGCGGTAGACTTCTACCTTTACCCACCCCCAAAGAAAGAAGTCGCACGGTGTCAAGTCGGGGCTCCTGGCTGGCCATTGATGTGGACCACGACGACCCATCCAACGCCCAGGGAAGTGGGCATCCAGCCACTCACGGACAACAAGAGCGAAGTGCGGAGGGGCGCCATCTTGCATAAATATCAGATCGTCGATGTTCTCCCATGTGCTGACAACTGGCCAGACCTCGTTTCGCAACATAGCAAGGTACCGCTCAGCATTCATGGTGTTGCGCAGAAGGAACGGGCCCACAACCTGATCTGAGGTCATACCACACCACACCGTTACACTGAACCGATTCTGCCGTTTTTCAGTGGTAACCGTGCGACTTCTTTCTTTGGGGGTGGGTAAAGGAAGAAGTCTTCTGTACCAAACCGAGGACATTGGAAGAACTGGAGGACCGAATTCGGGAAGTCATGTCCTCCATCCCGCCGGAGTTCCTGCTAAAGTCAGTGGACGCCATTCCTGGGCGCTCCAGAAGCTGGTGGAAAGAGTTGGAGCCCCATTGAATTTTAGAGAAACCTACCATGTATGCCTACCTTTTCATATTATTTCTTCTGAAATAATTGGATAATATACGTATTTTTTTACCAATCCAAATAGGGAGCTACTTTCCGCCACCCTGTATATATATATATATATATATAATATATATATATTATATATATATATATAATAAATATATGAAAATTATTTCACGAGAGTACACGTGAAAAATATTTATGATGAATAAAACCACGAAGGAAAGGAAACACAGAATGGTGCTCAAGCGCTTTCATCTAATGACATCCTCAGGAACACTGAAGTAAATAAAAGTTTGAGACTATATATAGGTCACAAAAAAAAAAAATATATATATATATAATAAATATAGAAATAAAAATTGTGGGAGGAGCATACAAATTTGTAAGGAAAACTACCAATTTTAGCACTTTGCCCTTCTTGTGTAAATCCGTTCAGAACGGATTTAGACAGTCTCAGAGTTTCCCCGGATATAGTGGAAAGGAAAAAATAATGAAGTTTATAGCGAAAGAATTTTTCATATTTTTATACTACAAAAAAGTTACCACAATGATGACGTCATTTAAAACTTCACTTTGTAAATATAAAAAACAATGTTTGTAAAGGAAATCTAATTTCCTGTCGAGGTTCATTGTATTATTATTACTAATAAAGTTAAGTCTGTCTACTTCCATAATTTCGTCTACTCATTAACAGTTTCGTGAAGTTTGTAGGCTTCTCTGTTGTTATTCATCCATCGCATGACATCTGAAATCGATCTTAAGTGTTCAGGAATCATGACGCATTCCCTAAATACATGACATCCATCGCATGATATCCGACGTAGAACTCGACATCATGAATTCGCTATGCATTCCAATGTATGACATCCGAGGTAGAACTCGGTATCCCAAAACTGAGATACATTCCAATGCGTGACATCTGACTTCGCTTTGAGAATTGTGTAAAGAGTCCCACCTAAAGCTACGAAAAAGAACATTTTCAGGCAAAAGACTGTCATACTGATTAACTGTAACACATATGAGAACATTCTTTTACAGTTAATCAGTATGACTAATTCTTATACAGTTAATCAGCATGACTAATTCTTTTACAGTTAATCAGTACGACTAATTCTTTTGCAATTAATAAGTATGACTAATTCTTTTACAGTTAATCAGTACGACAAATTCTTTTACAATTAATCAGTATGACTAATTCTTTTACAGTTAATCCTTTAGTAACCTTTGGGTAGCTTCCGCCCGAATTGTTCATTCTGACGAAGGTCAAGCTTTTCACTCCACCTTAGACCTACAGTTTAACGTGGAATCCGAACCACGCCCCATCAGCAGCCTAGCGTCTTAACCACTAGGCCACCTAGGGTACCCATTTATCTACCAACCACTTTCTTTATTGTGTGGAAAGATGAGCAGCTGGGTTTTGCTGCGCGCCGGCTGCCGTCTGGTCTCGAACCCGGGGCCGATGGATTGTAGTCAGCGACGCTAACCACTACACCACCGAGTACGACAAATTATTTTACAGTTAATCAGTATGACTAATTCTTTTACGGTTAATCAGTATGACAAGTTCTTTTACAGTTAATCAGTATGACATTCTTTTATAGTTAATAAGTACGACAAATTCTTTTACAGTTAATCAGTACGACTAATTCTTTTACAGTTAATCAGTATGACTAATTCTCTTAACGTTAATCAGTACGACAAATTCTTTTACAGTTAATAAGTATGACTAATTCTTTTACAATTAATCAGTATGACTAATTCTTTTACAGTTAATCAGTATGACTAATTATTTTACAGTTAATCAGTATGACTAATTCTTTTACAGTTAATCAGTATGTCCAATTTTTTATGTTGATGACTAATTAATCCCATTATTCATTCCAAACGCAACCCTCAATCGTGTTATTCCGCATAAATTATCATTAAATTTGAGAAATTAAACCCAAGGGATTTTAAATTACTAAAATCACTTAAGTTCATCTCACAATTGTAAATAAATTATTTTAATTGCAACAAGGGGAACTTAATTATCGGATGATTAATAAATCACTTTGAAATCAATCTATACCGAATTATTTCCAATGATGACTAATATTTGATAATACTGGTAATTAATAATAAGTACTTACCACTTCGAAATTTCCATTCTCTCTTCAACAAGAAATTATTGAAAAAAAAATTATAACGCATTATGTAAAATTCTTCTGTAGACAGGATAAGAGTTTATTAATAGATTAGTATTACCTAAGAATAATATAAATTATTATGTGTTAATGGTTTAGCAATGATCAAGGTTCGAAACCATGTAGAAATCATAAACAGGATGGGTTTTAATTTAATAATAGCTTCGCTGTTTTCTACTACTTTGCCGAAGACGCATGTTCGAACCCTCACATTTTCTCTCAACAAGATGCCTTAAGAATCTTTAATATTACTCAACGTCTTCCTGATAGCTATGCTAATAAGGTATGCTACGCTATGCTATATCATGCTATATTATACTGTATTATATTATATCATAATATTTCTTCATATTTTCTTAGATTCCCACTTTTATTCCTAAAATTCCTATTTTGGTTCCTAAAATTCCTAAAATTTTCATTTTGATTTCTAAAATTCCTATTTTGGTTCCTAAAATTCCTAAAATTTTCATTTTGATTCCTAAAATTCCTAAATTCCTATTCCATAACTCATAAATACTCAGTAATAGGAAATTTCATTATTTCATTTCATCATTAAATTTCGTTATGAAATTATAATTATTACGATTAATATGACCAAATTTACAATTACATCATTTAGACTGCAGTGGTTCCCAATCGGTTTTGGCTTATGGCCCCCTTAGGAACCTTATTTTTTCCTGTGGCCACCATAAGCATTATTTTCAGTAGGTAATATGCAGATTTAACTCTATTTTACAAAATAACATTTTCCTGTGGCCCCCTTCAAATGTGCCATGGCCCCCAGGGAGCCATATGGCCCCCGGTTGGGAAACACTGATTTAGAGTATTGATAAATTAATATGACCAAATTTACAGTTACATCATTTACGGTATTGATAAATTAATATGACCAAATTTACAATTACATCATTTAGAGTATTGATAAGTTAATATGACCAAATTTGCAGTTACATCATTTACGGTATTGATAAATTAATATGACCAAATTTACAATTACATCATTTACAGTATTGATAAATTAATATGACGAAAATTTGCAGTTACATCCTTTAAGTATTGATAAATTAATATGACCAAATTTGCAGTTACATCATTTACAGTATTGATAAATTGGATCAGGGACCCCAGCTTTCTTTAGTTAGCTTTATAAGGCTAACTAACGAAGGCTGGGGGTGATCCGATAAATTAATATGACCAAATTTACAGTTACATCATTTACAGTATTGATAAATTAATATGAACAAATTTACAGTTACATCATTTAAGTATTGCTAAATTAATATGACCAAATTTGCAGTTACATCATTTACAGTATTGATAAATTAATATGACCAAATTTGCAGTTACATCATTTACAGTATTGATAAATTGGATCAAGGACCCGAGCTTTCTTTAGTTAGCCTTATAAGGCTAACTAACGAAGGCTGGAGGTGATCCGATAAATTAATATGACCAAATTTACAGTTACATCATTTAAGTATTGATAAATTAATATGACCAAATTTACAGTTGCATCATTTACAGTATTGATAAATAAAAGAAAACAAATCTTCGTTATTTGTAAATTTTACTCCACGTACCTTAAGCTAAAACTAACTTAAATTACTTATACGTAACTATATAAAATGTTAAGGTAAATCTTACTTTTAAGGCCGTACAGCAACCACGTATCCTACATTAATAACACATAGATCAATCGAGGATCACCTGGAAATCAGGGCCCCCATGTATTCTTGTTTTTGCTTTACAGTGTCAAATATAATAATAAATTAAATTGAATGCCCGGTTAGGTCAACTGTACGCCCTTGACGATTGGTTAGGTTAAGTCGTGATATTTTCGTTAGTTTTAACGAAGATATCATTTGGTAATTGAGGCTGGGGGCCCTGATCTTCAGATGATCCTCAATCGATTATTGTAATTATTTAGATGTAACAAATTATTGTCATTTTTTTTATTTATTTTTTTTGTATTTTGAAAAGTTTATATAGCTGTGTATATAGTTTGGATCAAGTAAAGATAAGCACCCCCAACCTTTTTTAGTTAGCTTTATAAGGCTAACTAACAATATCACGACCTAACCTAACCAATCGTCAAGGGCGTACAGTTGATCTAACGATTGGTTAGGTTAAGTCGTGATATTTTCGTTAGTTAGCCTTATAAAGCTACTAAAAAAGGTTGGGGTGCTTATCTTTACTTGATCCTATAGTTTTTTCTGCTCTATCGATTGATATACATGTTATTAATGTAGGATACGTGGTTGATGTGCGGCCTTAAAAGTAAGATTTACCATTATTAATTCCGTTAGGGAACAAGTGTAGTTTACGTCCCCCTGTGGTGCCTAGTGTAGTTTACGTTCCCCAACTTTGTCCGCGTATACCTGATCAAATAAAAATGTTAAAACTAACGAAAATATTACGACTTAACTTAACCGATCGTCAATTTATATATATATATATATATATATATTGACGATTGGTTAGGTAAGTCGTAATATTTTCGTTAGTTTTAACGTTTTATTTGATGGATTCATTTAAAAAATGTCTCATAAAGATCCTAGTGTAGTTTACGTTCTCCAACTTTGACCTAATGTAGTTTGTGTCCTCTTTTGCGTCAGGGGGACGTAAACTACACTTGCTCCTAAGTTAGTTAATTAATGTTAATTTTCTACCTTATTCTCTTAAAATTACATTAACTTAACGTATTTTGTGGATCACCTGAGGATCAGGGCCCCAGCCTTCTTTAGTTAGCCTTATAAGGCTAATTAACGAAAATACCACGACCTGACCTGTTAACAGTCGTTAAGTCAACTGTACGCCCTTGACGAATGGTTAGGTTAGGTCGTGATATTTTCGTTAGTTAGCCTTATAAAGCTAACTAGAGAAGGCTGGGGGCCCTGATCTTCAAGTGATCCCATTTTTTTTTATATCCCTAATCTGTATTAATATAAAGCATTTTATATATATTTAATCTATATTAATATAAAGCAATTTATCATGCATGCAAATTACTTCTTTTCAGCTTTCCAAAACAATTATAACAGACCATTCGATAGCTTTCGTCCAAATTTCACTCCAAGCAAACTACAGGGTGATTCAAAAGTCAGGTTACATAGTGATATACTGTATTATGTAATGATACAGGGGAAGAGTCACATCACATGTTCGATATGGCCACCGTTAACGGCAATGCACTTGTGCAGCCAGCTAGGAATATTACATCAATGCGCTCCTCCTTCGATAACATCTCATAACTCATTTACCTGCAAAGAAACAGAAAAGCCCTATGTTATAATGTTATAATGTTATAATGTTTCAGACCAACAAAGACCCTAGGATCCACTCATGGCTGGTCTACCTAACTGTGTTCGTGTATTGTGTATGTCCTCCGTGGTGGCGGAGGGGACCTACAATTTTACGTGGGTTCCGAACCACAAGAACATAAGAAATTTATGTAAAAACTGCCGGTAAATTGGCAACGACCAATTTTTACGAAACTAAATAATTATCAATTTAAAACTAATTAATTGTCGATTTAAAACTAAAGATAGAATCTCTGATCCAGAGGATCAAGTCATAATAGACTACTATCGACAAATATGTTACACTCTATATCTATTTATAAAGGACATGCAAATATATCGGATCCAAAGAATCCAGTCAGTTTCATTACGGTATCCATCAAGTCACGGTCCATATCGATAGCGGACCAAGTCAAAATTTACAATCATATACATTACAATATATACACTTACGAGAAAAAGAGTAGGTGTGGCTGTAAAGACTGTACAGTAATGTAGAAATGTGTGTGCACCCATTTTCAAGCGCACATACCTGCACTTACATTCCTTAAGCTTTATAGGTTTATAAAAATGTGACGATGCACTTTATCTCCCTTCACGTGCACTTTATTAACTTCAATGTTTACTCTCCTTAAGCACATTTATAATCTTATCAGTCTGGAAACTAGCATCCAGACATTTAACATTATCAGAAATATTTCCTTTATTCTAGGGAGTTCTTACTTCCACCTCTTCTTGTACAATTTGGACCAAATCTTGGTACATTTCCGCGTCAATAAAATATAAAGGATAAATCACATATCCATTTGTTATTCTAAGTGAACATTTTCACTTTCGGTTTAACGAGACTCAAAACTCATGACATATACTCGACTTCACACATTTTACCAACAGGAAAATATATAACCTTATTCATGGGGATCTAAAACTTTAGTTTTCCCCCAAATTCCCCAACTTGTAAGTTCCTTCCAAGTTTAAATTATTATTAATTCTATTTACAAGAGCTATCATCTCGGAATCCATTTTCAAAGGAACTTCTTTACGAAGGAGTACAATATATACACTTACGAGAAAAAGAGTAGGTGTGGCTGTAAAGACTGTACAGTAATGTAGAAATGTGTGTGCACCCATTTTCAAGCGCACATACCTGCACTTACATTCCTTAAGCTTTATAGGTTTATAAAAATGTGTTAATTGTACTATGTTAAGAAATATATACATGAAACATATATGACGATGCACTTTATCTCCCTTCACGTGCACTTTATTAACTTCAATGTTTACTCTCCTTAAGCACATTTATAATCTTATCAGTCTGGAAACTAGCATCCAGACATTTAACATTATCAGAAATATTTCCTTTATTCTAGGGAGTTCTTACTTCCACCTCTTCTTGTACAATTTGGACCAAATCTTGGTACATTTCCGCGTCAATAAAATATAAAGGATAAATCACATATCCATTTGTTATTCTAAGTGAACATTTTCACTTTCGGTTTAACGAGACTCAAAACTCATGACATATACTCGACTTCACACATTTTACCAACAGGAAAATATATAACCTTATTCATGGGGATCTAAAACTTTAGTTTTCCCCCAAATTCCCCAACTTGTAAGTTCCTTCCAAGTTTAAATTATTGATTCTATTTACAAGAGCTATCATCTCGGAATCCATTTCCAAAGGACCTTCTTTACGAAGGAGTACAAAGGAATACAAAAGGACACCAAATAGCAACAGACCGGCTGGTCCCTACGAGGCTGTCAGTTTAAGAAAGGAAGGTTAAAAGATGTAAGAAAATTCAAAGACAAGTGAAAGTGTTAAAGCAAAGCAAAGAAGAGAGGTTGAAAGGAAGGAAAGAACTTTAAAGATAAGGTAAAAATTTTAAAGTAAAGAGGAGGGAATCCGAGTGAAAATTCGGTGGTACTGTAGTATGCGGTCTACCTACGATTCGGCGGTCTACCTTTTAATTATAGCTTCTTATCTTGTTTACTAATTGATTGTTTACATCCCATTGTCAATCGCCCTTGACGATTGGTTGGGTTTAGTCATGATATTTTCGTTAGTTTTAACGAAAATATCATGATTAAACCTAACCAATCGTAGGTAGACCGCATACTACAGTAGCACCGAAAATTCTACAATACATTTATGCGCTAACAAATGCTTCTAACTGGGGATTTAAGGCAAGATAATGATCAAGTCTCTTTTGAAAGGACTCGACTGAATTACTTTGAACTACGCTTGTTGGCATTCCAGTCCATAAATTAACGATACGATTGAAGAAACAATGTCTCGCTTCATTAGAATTAAAATGTTTACCCCACTAATTTGAGACCATTACGGCGAGTTCTATCTGCATTTGTGAAGGTAAAATAGTATTTTTCGGCGTCGACATTATCAAAACCTTTAATCATTTTAAAAACTTGGATTAAATCTCCTCGAATTCGCCTTTTTACGAGTGAGAATAAATTTAATATTTCTAAACGGGCAACGTATGATTTGTTTCTAAGTCTAAGAATCATCTTAGTCGTCTGTCGCTGCACTCTCTCTCAATTCTGTCTATTTCCTATCGTAAATATGTGGACCAGAACTGAATGCAGTATTCCAGGTGGAGGCGTACTAAGGAATTATATAATGTTAGCATTGTTTTCTCCGACTTAATTCAAATGATCTACCAATAAATCCTAAGATTCTATTTGCTTTTCTGACCGCTTCGATACATTGGTTACTCAGTTTCAGAGTGTCGGCAACAATAATACCTAAATCTTTCCTTTCCGTAGTGTCTTTCCGCGTATAGAATACTTTTCTTTAACGTTGTTTCTACCGATATGCAACGTTGTACATTTTATCTATATTAAAATTCATTTGCCATATATCTGCCCACTCGAGAAACTTATTAATATCTTCTTGAATCTGCAAAAGTTCTGCCGCTGATTTCGTTCGTCCCCCTAGTTTGGTATCATCCGCAAATTTTGAAATTATACTGTTAATTCCTATGTCGATGTCAATGATATAAATAATAAAAAGAACTGGTCCCAGAAGTGATCCCTGAGGCATACTGCTAGTTTCACTTTTACAGTTAGACTCTGCCACTAATGTTCACTCTTTGTTTATGTCCTTTAAGCCAATTTTTAATCCATTTAAGAACATTACTATCAATTCCGTGAGACTGACGTTTAGCTAATAATCTTCTATGGGGCACTTTATCAAACTCCTTTTGAAAATCAAAATATATAACATCTATTGTTTTACTCTCGTCATATATATTTACAATATCATTAAAGAAGTCGGGCAAATTAGTAAGACAAGAACGATTACGTCGAAAGCCGTTTTGAGAATCTTTGATTAAATTATTTATTTCTAAGTGATTTACTATTTTGTCCCGAACAATCGTCTCCATAAGCTTACCAACTACTGAAGTCAGGCTAATGGGACGATAATTTCCCGGAAGCAATGTGTCCCCTCCCTCTTTCCAAATCCCCTTTGTCAAATCTTTCCGTTTGGATGCATCTCTCCAAACATATTCTATTTTCATCGTTTACAGTCTCACTGTAACACCAAATTTCCTTCCTACCAGGAACTTGATAATCCCTATCAACCCTAGATTTTTCTCCTTTACCAGACGCTTGATAATCCCCATCAGCTTTGGATTTTTCCTCTTTACTAGACGCTTGATAATTCCTATCAACTCTAAATTTTTGTTTTCCGTTTGCAGTCCCACAGCAACACGAAACATTCTTGCGATACGGCGCTTCCGATTTATTTTCGTGTCAATTAATATTTAAAACAACTTCACAAGGGACAAAAACATCCCTTATTACATTATTTTCTGAAACAACTTCGAAGGGCAAAAAAAATCTCAATACATTATTTTCTGAAACAACTTCGAAGGGGCAGCAAAACACATCCCTTAATATATCATTTTCTGAAACAACTTCGAAGGGTCAAAAAACATCCCTTAATACATTATTTTCTGAAACAACTTCGAAGGGGCAAAAAACATCCCTTAATACATTATTTTTTGAAACAACTTCGAAGGGGCAAAAAACATCCCTTAATACATTATTTTCTGAAACAACTTCGAAGGGCAAAACACATCCTTATACATTATTTTCTGAAACAACTTCGAAGGGGCAAACACATCCCTTAATACATTATTTTCTGAAACAACTTCGAAGGGGCAAAACATCCCTTAATACATTATTTTCTGAAACAACTTCGAAGGGGCAAAAGACATCCCTTAATACATTATTTTCTGAAACAACTTCGAAGGGTCAAAAAACATCCCTTAATACATTATTTTCTGAAAGAACTTCGAAGGGGCAAAAAACATCCCTTAATACATTATTTTCTGAAACAACTTCGAAGGGGCAAAACACAACCCTTAATACATTATTTTCTGAAACAACTTCGAAGGGGCAAAAACATCCCTTAATACATTATTTTCTGAAACAACTTCGAAGGAGCAAAAAACATCCCTTAATACATTATTTTCTGAAACAACTTCGAAGGGGCAAAACACATCCTTAATACATTATTTTCTGAAACAACTTCGAAGGGGCAAAAAACATCCCTTAATACATTATTTTCTGAAACAACTTCGAAGGGGCAAAAGACATCCCTTAATACATTTTTTCTGAAACAACTTCGAAGGGTCAAAAAACATCCCTTAATACATTATTTTCTGAAACAACTTCGAAGGAGCAAAAAACATCCCTTAATACATTATTTTCTGAAACAACTTCGAAGGGGCAAAAAACATCCCTTAATACATTATTTTCTCCGAATTCAAAACTCGGGTTAACATCTTCCCGAATTTTCCCGCAATGGGATGCATTTATTTCAGCCACCTCTTCACATATAAGTTCATATTTGGAATTGTTTCTATTTAGCACTTCTACACTTTTATGGCGTCTCATGAAAAATTAAGTCATCCATTCTATTAATCATTCTCAAGATTTTATTTATATTTGACTCAATTGTTTCGTTCAGTCTCGTTATTTTATTCATTATTCTAATTTTCATTTCCAATTTCTCATTTTTAGCAAATTTATTATATTCATTCTCATCTACTTTCTCCTGAATGAGTATGCATGGGTGAAAATTCTTTCTATCACTAACAACATCCAACTCAGAGACAAGTGTAAGTATTTCTAAATAATCATTCATTTTATTCTCAGTGCATTCACGCACTACGGAATTGTTAATTTCTCTATGTGAATTAACAGAGCAAAATTCATTTTGTACTTTCGATTGACTTATTACGCATGAAATATACACAGGTTTGTAATCAAAAACTTCCATGATTTGCAACCCACAAACATAATTTACGTAGTCGTTGTTTTTTACCATTCGTTTGTCGTCTTCTTTCTTCATTTATTTGCTCTTCCTGTAGTTTTCTCTTCAGAAAATTGGGTCTCTTCGGCGAATGCAACAATATTTTTTTTTGGCTGAATTTTTCGTTTCAATTTTTTAACATAATCAAAGTATCAACTCCTTCCTCAAAACTTTGACAGATAAAATGGTGGAATACCAGATGAATAAAAACGTAGCTGGGCCATTCTGACGCCATTATTCAAATTAAAAAAAGAACAACTAAAAATATATGTTTTGTGTCTGTCCTTCTCTTCTGTGTTATTCGGTTTGTTTATAATGTTCTTGGTCCTGTCTTCCGGGCTGAGAAATCGAATCTGATCCCAGCCAGTTCACTCAAATGGTAAACTACGTTACCGAAGGGTTATGGGGTTGTAATGTTAAAAGTGATTCAGTTTTTACAAGATCTTTATTGTAGAAGAAATATAGTTTGTTCTATACACACGTTCGAGCCCCATTTCGCAGCTCGATACGTAATATGAGTGGGCTCACTCAGAAATTATTAATATCGGAGGCCTCTGTGTCTCGGCCTTTGATCGTCTTGAGCGTCAGCTCCCAACCCTTATATAGCCACAAATTATAAATGGGGGATGGTATTTGAAAAAGGGGAGGGGGTGGAATATTAACTTTGGAGCAAGTGTAGTTTACGTCCCCCTGACGCAAAAGGGGACACAAACTACACTAGAATCTTTAGGAAACATTTTTTAAATGAATCCATCAAATAAAACGTTAAAACCAACGAAAATATTACAACTTAACCTAACCAATTGTCAATATATATATATATATATATATATATATATATATATATATATATATATAAATTGACGATTGGTTAGGTTAAGTCGTAATATTTTCGTTAGTTTTAACGAAGATATCATTTGATAATTGAGGCTGGGGACCCTGATCTTCAGGTGATCCTCAATCGATTATTGTAATTATTTAGATGTAACATTTACAGGTAACAAATTATTGTAATTTTTTTTATTTATTTATTTTTTATTTTGAAAAGTTTATATGACGCGTTCGGTGGAGAAGGGGCGAACGCAACATTTTCGAATTATGCCACAAAATGCAGTTAAAGTTTGTAAACTTTAAACCTTTGTATTTTTCCGGTTTATTGAAATGTTGTATGAATTTGAACACATATTTGAGTAAAATATTGTTGTGTAATATGTCGATATAATAAAACGCCAAGAAATTTTACAATATTATTTATTGATAGCTTCTGATGTTAACTGGTGTAATCCATTATTTGGTCCTCTTCGTCGAATGTTGTATTACCTGCTTCAACTGTTTCGGTTTCTTCCAGTTCCTTTATCAATCTTGTATAATAGTTCACTGCAGTTGCAGGCATTAGGTCTGATAATTCTTTGAGATCTTTTATTTTTTCCTTAGTTATTGGCAGCAATTGGGAATACTTTGGTTGCAGTGTCTGCTGGGCTAGATTGAAACTGACACTGTAGGATTTTTTCCCTTTCTGCAGTCTGACGGGATGGCTATTATCTGGGGTTGTGCGGTATGCAGTAGATATTACGTAGCCTTCTTTGTGTTGAAAGTCAAATATTAACTTTCTTGCATCTGTAAATTTAGTGTTGATTTCCTAATGACAATGCACGTTTTCAGGACGTCAAAATCGAGAAAATCAGCCTGTTTCATTTCTACAACTAGGAAGCTCTGCGAAACGGCTGTAGTTATGGCCGTAACAATCTTTTTTGGTGTAAATAATAATGCTGTAATTATTTTTTATATTTTGTTCAATTTGTCCAAATTGAGCATCACAGGGCATTGTCGAGTGACCAGAAAGTAGATAGATGTGTTCAATGTGAAGCAATGATGCGGAGTGAATTTCTCTGAGATACATTAAAACCTAAATTTTACCGTGAAAGAGTGCAGACTAACATCTAATTTTTTGCATAGGTAAAGCAAAGGTTTTAAAGGATAATTATACGACAAAAAACTCATTTTTCGAATTTTGTTTTGTTCGCCCCTTCTCCACCGAACGCGTCATATAGCCGTGTATATAGTTTTGGAGCTATTGAAGAATAGGAACCCCAGCCTTTTTTAGTTAGCTTTATAAGGCTAACTAACGAAAATATCATGACCTAACCTAACCAATCGTCAAAGGCGTACAGTTAACCTAACGATTGGTTAGGTTAGGTCGTGATATTTTCGTTAGTTAGCCTTATAAGCCTAACTAAAGAAGGCTGGGGTCCCTATTCTTCAATAGCTCCATAGTTTTTTCTGCTCTATCAATTGATATATATGTTATTAATGTAGGATACGTGGTTGTTGTGCGGCCTTAAAATTAAGATTTACCATTATTAATTCCGTTAGGGAGCAAGTGTAGTTTACGTCCCCCTGTGGTGTCTAGTGTAGTTTACGTTCCCCTACATTATCCTAGTGTAGTTTACGTTCCTCAACTTTGTCCGCGTATAACTAATCAAATAAAACGTTAAAACTAACGAAAATATTACGACTTAACTTAACCAATCGTCAATATATATATATATATATATATATATATATATATATATTGACGAATGGTTCGGTAAGTCGTAATATTTTCGTTAGTTATAACGTTTTATTTGATGGATTCATTTAAAAATGTCTCAAAGATCATAGTGTAGTTTACGTTTCCCAACTTTGACCTAGTGTAGTTTGTGTCCCCATTTGCGTCAGGGAGACGTAAACTACACTTGCTCCTAAGTTAGTTAATTAATGTTAATTTGCTACCTTATTCTCTTAAAATTACATTAACTTAACGTATTTTGTGGATCACCTGAGGATTAGGGCCCCAGCCTTCTTTAGTTAGCCTAATAAGTTATAAGGCTAACTAACGAAAATATAACGACCTGACCTGTTAACAATCGTTAGGTCAACTGTACGCCCTTGACGATTGGTTAGGTTAGGTCGTAATATTTTCGTTAGTTAGCCTTATAAAGCTAACTAAAGAAGGCTGGGTCCCCTGATCTTCAGGTGATCCCATTTTTTTTATATTCACTATCTCCCTTCACGTGCACCTTATTAACTTCAATGTTTACTCTCCTTAAGCACATTTATAATCTTATCAGTCTGGAAACTAACATCCAGACATTTAACATTATCAGAAATATTTCTTTTATTCTAGGGAGTTCTTACTTCCACCTTTTCTTGTACAATTTGGACCAAATCTTGGTACATTTCCGGGTCAATACAATATAAAGGATAAATCACATTCATTTGTTATTCTATAGTGAACATTTTCACTTTCGGTTTAACGAGACTGAAAACTCATGACATATACTCGACTTCACACATTTTATCAACAGGAAAATATATAACCTTATTCAAGGGGATCTAAAACTTTAGTTTTCCCCCAAATTCCCCAACTTGTAAGTTCCTTCCAAGTTTAAATTATTGATTCTATTTACAAGAGCTATCATCTCGGAATCCATTTCCAAAGGACCTTCTTTACGAAGGAGTACAAAGGAATACAAAAGGACACCAAATAGCAACAGACCGGCTGGTCCCTACGAGGCTGTCTGTTTAAGAAGGAAGGTTAAAAGATGTAAGAAAATTCAAAGACAAGTGAAAGTGTTAAAGCAAAGCAAAGAAGAGAGGTTGAAAGGAAGGAAAGAACTTTAAAGATAAGGTAAAAATTTTAAAGTAAAGAGGAGAGAATCCGAGTGAAAATTCTACAATACATTTATGAGCTAACAAATGCTTCTAACTGGTGATTTAAGGCAAGATAATGATCAAGTCTCTTTTGAAAGGACTCGACTGAATTACTTTGAACTACGCTTGTTGGCATTCCAGTCCATAAATTAACGATACGATTGAAGAAACAATGTCTCGCTTCATTAGAATTAAAATGTTTACCCCACTAATTTGAGACCATTACGGCGAGTTCTATCTGCATTTGTGAAGGTAAAATAGTATTTTTCGGCGTCGACATTATCAAAACCTTTAATCATTTTAAAAACTTGGATTAAATCTCCTCGAATTCGCCTTTTTACGAGTGAGAATAAATTTAATGTTTCTAAACGGGCAACGTATGATTTGTTTCTCAGTCTAGGAATCATCTTAGTCGTCTGTCGCTGCACTATCTCTCAATTCTGTCTATTTCCTATCGTAAATATGTGGACCAGAACTGAACGCAGTATTCCAGGTGGAAGTGTACTAAGGAATTACATAATGTTAGCGTTGTTTTCTCCGATTTAAATTCAGATGATCTACTAATAAATTTTAAGATTTTATTTGTTTTTCTATCTACTTCCATTACGTTACTTACCCGGTTTAACTCTTTCAGGACGACTGGT
This sequence comes from Bathynomus jamesi, assembly GCA_023014485.1. Lineage (NCBI taxonomy): Eukaryota > Metazoa > Arthropoda > Malacostraca > Isopoda > Cirolanidae > Bathynomus > Bathynomus jamesi. The sequence continues at coordinate 45,254 of JAJOZX010003808.1, forward strand.
ACAAATTGGTAATGCTTCAAATACACGCATTCATAATTTAACAATACAAAAAATTCCGGCCTTAAAGGGTTAATTAAGAGTGTCGGCAACAATAATACCTAAATCGTTCTCTTTCGTAACGCTCGTTAGTGTCTTGTCGGGCATAAAATACTTTTCTTTAACGTTGTTTCTACCGATATGCAACGTTTTACATTTATCTATATTAAAATTCATCCACCAAATTTTTGCCCACTCGAGAAACTTATTAATATCTTCTTGAATCTGCAAAAGTTCTGCCGCTGATTTCATTCGTTCCGCTAGTTTGGTAAATAATAAAAAGAACTGGTCCCAGAAGTGATCCCTGAGGCATGCCGCTATTTACACTTTTTCAGTTAGACTCTGCCACTAATGCCCACTCTTTGTTTACGTCCTTTAAGCCAATTTTTAATCGATTTAAGAATATTATTATCAATTCCGTGAGACTGAAATTTAGCTAATAATCTTCTATGGGGCACTTTATCAAACACCTTTTGAAAACCAAAATATATAACATCTACTGATTTACTCTCGTCATATATATTTACAATATCATTAAAGAAGTCGGCAAATTAATAAGACAAGAACGATTACGTCGAAAGCCGTTTTGAGAATCTTTCCAAATCCCCTTTGTCAAATCTTTCCGTTTGGATGCATCTCTCCAAACATATTCTATTTTCATCGTTTACAATCCCACTGTAACACCAAATTTCCTTCCTACCAGAAACATGATAATCCCTATCAACCCTAGATTTTTCTTCTTTACCAGACGCTTGATAATCCCTATCAGCTTTGGATTTTTCTTCTTTACTAGACGCTTGATAATCCCTATCAACTCTAAATTTTTGTTTTCCGTTTACAGTCCCACAGCAACTCGAAACACACTTGCGATACGGCGCTTCCGATTTATTTTCGTGTGAATTAATATTTAAAACAACTTCACAAGGGACAAAAACATCCCTTAATACATTATTTTCTGAAACAACTTCGAAGGGTGAAAAAACATCCCTTAATACATTATTTTCTGAAACAACTTCGAATGGTCAAAAAACATCCCTTAATACATTATTTTCTGAAACAACTTCGAATGGTCAAAAAACATCCCTTAATACATTATTTTCTCCGAATTCAAAACTCGGGTTAACATCTTCCCGAATTTTCCCGCAATGAGACGCATTTATTTCAGCCACCTCTTCATATATAAGTTCATATTTGGAATTGTTTCTATTTAGCACTTCTACACTTTTATGGCGTCTCATGAAAAATTAAGTCATTCATTCTATTAATTATTTTGAAGATTTTATTTATATTTGACCCAATTGCTTCGTTCAGTCTCGTTATTTTATTCATTATTCTAATTTTCATTTCCAATTTCTCATTTTTAGCAAAAATATTATATTCATTCTCGTGTACTTTCTCCCGAATGAGTATGCATGGGTGAAAATTCTTTCTATCACTAATAACATCGCTAATATCGCTAATTATCGCTAATAATAACGTATTAGCGATACTTTGGGGCTACCAGCGAATGAATCACCCTGTATTTTAATTATTGTAGTAGATTTCCCTCTGTAGTCGTTTCCCGTTCCATTCTATTGTAATCGACCTCCTAAATTTAGTAGTCATGTAGTCGTTCCTCTATTGTAGTTTCTTTAGTAGTCGCGTGATTCTCCGGTAGTAGTTATTTTTTACCATTCGTTTGTCGTCTTCTTTCTTCATTTATTTGCTCTTCCTGTAGTTTTCTCTTCAGAAAATTGGGTCTCTTCGGCGAATGCAACAATATTTTTTTTTTGGCTGAATTTTTCGTTTCAATTTTTTAACATAATCAAAGTATCAACTCCTTCCTCAAAACTTTGACAGATAAAATGGTGGAATACCAGATGAATAAAAACGTAGCTGAGCCATTCTGACGCCATTATTCAAATTAAAAAAAAAAACAACTAAAAATATATGTTTTGTGTCTGTCCTTCTCTTCTGTGTTATTCGGTTTGTTTATAATATTGTTCTTGGTCCTGTCTTCCGGGCTGAGAAATCGAATCCTATCCCAGCCAGTTCACTCAAATGGTAAACTACGTTACGGAAGGGTTATGGGGTTGTAATGTTAAAAGTGATTCAGTTTTTAAAACATCTTTATTGTAGAAGAAATATAGTTTGTTCTATACACACGTTCGAGCCCCATTTCGCAGCTCGATACGTAATATGAGTGGGCTCACTCAGAAATTATTAATATCGGAGGGCTCTGTGTCTCGGCCTTTGACCGTCTTGAGCGTCAGCTCCCAACCCTTATATAGCCACAAATTATAAATGGGGGATGGTATTTGAAAAAGGGGAGGGGGTGGAATATTAACTTTGGAGCAAGTGTAGTTTACGTCCCCCTGACGCAAAAGGGGACACAAACTACATTAGAATCTTTAGGAAACATTTTTAAATGAATCCAAATAAAACGTTAAAACTAACGAAAATATTACGACTTAACCTAACCAATCGTCAATAATATATATATATATATATATATATATATATATATATATATATATATATTATATATATATCTATATATATAAATTGACGATTGGTTAGGTTAAGTCGTAATATTTTCGTTAGTTTTAACATTTTGATTAGGTATACGCGGACAAAGTTGGGGAACGCAAACTACACTAGAATAATGTAGGGGAACGTAAACTACACTAGGCACCACAGGGGAACGTAAACTACACTTGGCACCACAGGGGAACGTAAACTACACTTGCTCCAATAATTCTATCAGTACCATGAAAATCTCAGGAAAATTACTTTAAGAATATTCAATTATTAATTATTAAGTCAAATCATTAAATTTTCCCGATCAAATATCATTAAAACTGATTTTATAAGTCACAAAATTATAGCATTTAATAACGTATATATTAATCAATCGATGTATTCCTATCTTAATTAGAAAGATGAAAATTTGAACATTTTTCATATAGAACATCATATACGGGTGTCCCATTCGAAATGAAACAACTTTCAAACCTTATAATTTTTTATTGAATGATGCAAACAATGTAATATTCACATAGTAAATAGTCAATGTCATAAAGTTTCATATGATATATGTGAATTATAACATTTAGATACATCAGATACATTAGATACATTAGATACATTGTGCATAGCATAATGTTTCCTTTTGTTAAGATCTTCACATGTTATATGCTGGACAATTTGAAGCTTATATGAATAGAGCTGCAGCCGCTTGCGCACGACTCTATGCACAATTGAACGAGGAATCTGCAGTTCGACACTGGCACGACGGATGGACTTTCTCGGGCTACTACCAAAGTCGCCGCGTATTCGTTCAACATCTTCGATCTTGTTCGCCCTCCAGAGTGTTCCTTTAGAACATTGCCAGTCTCCTCAAATTTCTTGGTCCATGCATATAGGTCTCTTCTGGTGGGTGGTTCCTCGTGAAAGGTTGTACGGAATCGCCGTTGCACCAGAGTAGGGGACTTCAACTCAGCCATCGATAACACACATTTCCCTTTTTTTTGTGGGTTAAACATAATTTAATCTGAAACAAACAAAAAACATTATGTCAAAAACTTATGCATATGGTGTAGTAACTGGCAAAGTTTCAATATTCTCACATTAATACTTTAAAAATTACAGAGGTTCAAAGTTGTTTAATTTCGAATGGGACACCCTGTATATATACAGTTTTTATACACTCGTCTATACACTGCGAGTTAGATGATACATTTGTTACATCACACTCAGTAAATGTACGAAAAGTTTTGCATTTTAACTTCTTTTAAGTTTCCTCAAATTCTTTGATGTTTTACGTTATATGCTGGAAGTGAGCTAATTTTTTTATTTGTTAAATATTTTCAAACGATAAGGGTAAACTTTTTATAACTATCTTATGCATGATAAAAAAGATAAGGCGGAATATAACTGATATACATACATACACATGTGTACAGAGGATTGACAAAAGTAAATAGACACCTTCGATTTTCCCCTAGTTTTTGATTTGATAATGAAAGTCAGTAAATAAATAATAACAAATTTATTGGATAAATACATTTAGAATCGTGTTGCTTTGACCTTTGCATTGACCTTTGCCATTTGTTCTTGAGGACAATCATCGTGGTGTCTATTTACTTTTGTCACCCCTCACCCCCCTTGTATACATATTGGAAATTATATGACGCTTGGTCTGACGTCACAACTTTCGTTCGAACTGAAACGGGGGTTTGTGATTGTGAATTTCTTTGAGTCTATCACTTTAAATAGACTGGTTTGAAAATTCTAATAAAGGCCAGAAAACACATGAATTTACTGTCTTTTGTAAAGGACCTAATTAGGACATCAAAAGGACATTATAAAAAAAGTCCTAAAGATAGATCTACGTAGGATGTCCTTTCTAATTTATACGTCAAATTCTTCAAACTCCGAATTGTTGTTTAGACCAATTGTTTATATTTATTTGTGTTCATTTATTCTGAGTTATCATTTATCTTTTTTATCTGTTGTATCAACAGTTAATTTATTGGTTCACATAAATAAAGTCAGTAAAGAAGGATATTTAACCCACTTTTTTACTCGTGTGTTTACATGGAAACTTTATCGCCTCAATTGAAAAATTTGAAATTCTAAATTTACATTTATGTAAAATTCACATGAATTAACAATTTATCCTCTACGAAATAACTGTTGTTTTTCATTCAAAAAGTTTCTTTTGATACCG
>JAJOZX010003808.1:52500-95000 GCA_023014485.1 Bathynomus jamesi
ACTAATGAAATTAAAAGGTGTAAAATAAAAAACCGAAAAAGAAGCCACGAGAATGTGATGTAAATTGTGATGAACGCTTATTAGAAAACATAAAATATGCAATCTGCTTTCGGTGAACCATCTCCCTTCATCAGTTACGCTCTCACCAAAAAAAAAAAAAATGCTTTATTAATTTCTCATTTCATATATTAGTTTTATACATACACGCGTGTAATTCAATAACACACGTAAATAACACTTAGAATATTATAAGAATACACGATTTAAGGCTTAAGAGTGGATAGAAATGGCTACCATTTCGCTTAGGATGAACCCTAAAGGCAAACCCTAAGCGGTCTGTCAGAGCGGGTTTTAAGTTTAAATGATTTGTGTGGGACATAAATGTCTTCCCCGTATTTAAGACGCCACTTTACGAGAGTCTTTCCAGGGCCTCCTCTTTTACGAGATTGTAAATGGGTCTGGAAAAATATCTGGAAGGTACGAGGTGAGGTTTTCCACGAGTCGTGCAAATCTAGGAAAAGTGTCCGGAATGAGAGGTGGAATGGAAGAATATACAGAAAGAAGTAGGGTTGAGAGAATGGCTGGAGTGAATGTCTTCATTTTAGTTTTAATTAGTTTATGGATGGTACGAATTTAGCTTCGTTTTCATGCCCATCTACCCGGGATTCATTCAAACTATATAATATATATAATATATATATTAGCGTAGTCAAATAAATAAAAAATAGAAAAATGTATCATAATTAGAAAAACTCAGCGAACTTAAGGTCCTCACATTAGTTTAACACGTGAACAAGGGCTGGGAAACAAAGAAGAAGGTCATAAAACTCGATACGACTCAGTTTCCCGGAAAGGAAGGAGGAAAGGGACCAGTTGCCGGGATCAATCGAGAATAGAAAAGGAAGAAAAGGACAAAATTACAAAAAAATAAGAATAGGCAGAATAAATGAGGAAAATACTCTAAAATAATGAAATTGAACAAAAAACGGAGCTATTGAAGAATAGGGACCCCAGCCTTCTTTAGTTAGCTTTATAAGACTAACTAACGAAAATATCATGACCTAACCTAACCAATCGTTAAGGGCGTACAGTTAACTTAACGATTGGTTAGGTTAGGTCGTGATATTTTCGTTAGTTAGCCTTATAAGCCTAACTAAATGAGGCTGGGGTCCCTATTCTTCAATAGCTCCCAAAAAACAATTCATGCCTTAGGGTTTGTGCCGTGTCATACCCTCGCAACTATGAAACGGGAACTGAGAAAACCATTGGCCTGGATTTATACTTTCTGGGTCTCGTGACTTTTTAGAGATTAATTTAAATGTCGCATGAGGAATTTAGTTAAAAATTAGTCGTTACTTAAAGGGTTTAGATTATATGAAGATAACGTTAAAAAGAAGCAAGATTAGAGTTAAACAGGAGAAATTATGGATCACCAGAAGATCAGGACTCCCCAGCCTTCTTTAGTTAGCTTTATAAGGCTAACTAACGAAAATATCACGACCTAACCTAACCAATCGTCAAGGGCGTACAGTTAACCTAACGATTGGTTAGGTTAGGTCGTGATATTTTCGCTAGTTAGCCTTATAAGGCTAACTAAAGAAGGCTGGGGGCCCTGATCCTCAGGTGATCACATTGCTATATACTACTACACATTTTCTCCATCGTGACAGACAAATTCACAACTTCCAACCTATTCATACACCATAACAATAAGAGTTTCACCGGGCTGATTTCGGGTAACTAAACGAGTCTTATTGATGTGGGAACACCCCATAGCGATTTTCTCCATCCTGAAAAATGGTAATACTAGAAATAGTAATTTTCTTGATATCGACTCAAAAGTTGAAAGAAATGTGTTTCACTTTAAAAGAATGTAAAAAGAAAGAGTAAAGGTGAGGAATTCTTCCTGGAGGGGAACGGCAAACGAACGTGACCTTGAATTTTTACCACTTTGATACATGACACCATAACTGGCATCAAATAACCTTCATGAGTGTAAGGTTCATTTTAAATGTTAAACCTGAAGAATGTCACAAAAGGTTTATCTTTAAAAATATGATTATATATAGAACACACACACACACACACACACACACACACACACACACACACACACATCTATCTATATCTATCTATATATATGATAATGATAATGTTTATTTACAGATCTATCTATCTAGCTATATATATGATAATGATAATGTTTATTTACAGATCTATCTATCTATCTATCTATCATATATACATACGTATATAATGCAAAATGTTCTTATATTCATTATTATTGTTTTTAATGATAAACATCTGAAGAATGTAACATTAACTGATATGTTAAGCCAAATCGTGACAATTATGCAGCTCATTTACCTACTCTCGTATAAAATATTACAAAGTATTCCGAATCTAAAGAATAACAAGACCTTGAACGTGACCTTTACAGTCCAATTTCTACGTAAACCGGAAAATCAAAGCGGTCCTAAAAGAAATAAAATATAGGAAAATAACTGAAAATATTGAGGGTCAAAATGAAGCTCTCACGACAAAATCTGTCGAACGTTCGACCCAGATTTATTTATGACTGGAATCTCTTCCTCACGCCTTCCCCCCCCCTTCCCTTGTCTGACCCCTCGCAAGGGATTGAAACGACTTTTAATTAGCGACCCTGACAAAATAAATCAAAGTGAGGAGTCTCCTTTGTAATCATGATCATTAAGTCGGTCGGTAACAAATCTAGACACTAAATACGATAATTAGTAATGATTTACAGACATTTTTTTTTTTTGTCTTGTGCTGGAAGAAAGGTCATTTATTATGTGAATGCATGAGAAAATGGGTTTAACAATATATATATATATATATATATATATATATAATATATTGGATATATGCAGAGGGCTGACAAAAGTAAATAGACACCATGATGATTGTCCTCAAGGACAAATGGCAAAGCTCATTATTGGAATGCCAGAACGTGTATCACCTTTGCATAATAATGTAAAGAAGAAAAGCAACACGATTCTAAATATATTGATTCAGTAAATCTTTTATTATTTATTAACTTTTATTATCAAATAAAAAACTACAGAAAACTGAGTGTCTTTTTTTTATGCAGAAAGGAGGAGCCAAAGGCGAATGCCCGCGAAAACGCCTCTCTTCTCCCCCCTCCCCATAGAGGAAGAAGAGAACCAAAAAACAAGGTCCAAGAAAAAAGAAACTAAAAACTGATACTACTTATAGAGTGTAAAGCTTTTACTCAAGAATAGAAGTAGTAGTGTAGGACAACGAAGACTCTCCCTTCTCTGTCAGCCACTGCTGACAGAAAATTGTCTTGGAAAATGATTTATAGGAAAGTAGGAAAAAGTATAATGAAAAGAATGGATTCAGAGTTCATTCACACTCTGCGTACACTTATCTCGCGTACCTAATTATGTATTAGAGGACATTGGAAAATAAAAGATAGAATGAAACACTGAAATACTTAATCTAATCTACACCATGCATTTTTTTAATAATTTTTTATTTATTTACTGTGTACAAAAAGTCATCATTTCATCGTTGTATCATTTCGTCGATGAATGTCAAGGTCATCGTGCTCAGAGACTTACTTTTAAAAATGAATTATTTCGATTTCCATTAATTATCTACATTCCCAATTAGAGAGAGAGAGAGAGAGAGAGAGAGAGAGAGAGAGAGAGAGAGAGAGAGAGAGAGAGTTACAAAGACAAGAGGAAGCCTTGAAGACCTTTCGGTCCATTTGGGGAGGTTCCACTTATTAAACTTAATTTTTCAACTACAGTATTCTACCAGTAGTAGGAACCTTCAAATGATGTTTTTTTTTAACCCTGCAAAGAAACTAAACCTGAAGTTAGATTGGTCCAAACAAAGGTACTTTAAAAAATCTGATGGTGAAAGGTTAGCTAAAATCTCTCTCTCTCTCTCTCTCTCTCTCTCTCTCTCTCTCTCAGTCTCAATTATTTTACTAGCATCAGTTAAATTAATTGGAAAACACTTTGGAATAAAAGTGCATCCATGAGTATTCCAATTATTGCGAAATATGTCAAAAAACTTGAAAATTTCATAAAAGGAATCTGTTTTACTAGAACACATAAAAATCACACATCCGCTTCTTTTCCGTGTGGAGCGGATGACCTACCTCACTCGTATAAAGTGAGAGAGAGAGAGAGAGAGAGAGAGAGAGAGAGAGAGAGAGAGAGTTACAAGGAGTTACAAGGACAAGAGGGAACCTCGGAGACCTTTCGGTCCATTCGGGGCATTCCTGTTATTAAAATGTTCAGTGTTGAACTATTCTAGCAGTAGTAGAAAACTGAATAGAAAAGCATAAGGCTCTCTCCCAACCCTCCGCTCCCTCCCCGCCAGAAGCGTGCACTGAAAAAAGTTGAAAAAATATTTTGACCCTGGAAAAGTAGCCGAGGAAATTTTACAGGAAGAAGAAACATATATAAGTTACTTCTACAGTTACGCCATGCACACAGAGATCATACACTAAATAGCTCCACTGTATAAACTCTCCAATAACATACTGTACTTGTGTCGATCGCCCACCAACCACTTGGTATCGTCACAAAAACCTCGAGCATATGGAAACAAAAATTAAGGACAGAAATCAGATTTTCTTCAACCAACCAAAAGAAAAAAAATTGTGTTGGCAGAAATGCAACCCTACCTCACCTATTCCATGCCATGTATGTTTAAATTTTTTTTGTTATGGAATTATATTTCTACAAAATATTTTCTACGCTATTCTTAGACATATTAACAAGGCATGCAAGTGTTTGAGCGTGTTTTTTGTGAGTGGATGTCTGAATCTTCCACTTAGAGGAAGTGATAAAAAATGAGTTGCTCAATGGTTGATCATGCTATGTGGGGTACAATCAACCAGAGACGTCTCTCTAAAGTGAGGGGAGAATTAAGTGTAGGAGGAAATGTTTAAAGAAACTCCCGCACGGTTACATTATAATACTATTTTCTTAAATTATATTATATTACACAGAGTAATCGGTCTTCAGGTTCTTGTAACCTATGGGCAATACCTTACATTTGTCCAAGTTGAATTGTGTCTGCCAAGTTGCAGATCATTTTCTCAACGTATGAAGATCATTTTGAAGCGTTTTTACGCCCTCATTAATTACACTCTTTCCTAACTTGGCATCGTCTACAAATTTAGAAATTGTACCTAGGAGCCCAACGTTTATATCGTTGATATAAAGTAAAGAACCCAGACGAAACCCTGTGGAGAGAGAGAGAGAGAGAGAGAGAGAGAGAGAGAGAGAGAGAAAATAATGAGTCGCAGTATATACCAGAAGAAACCAATATTTTAAAAGCCTCATTTATGCATCGTTTCAGCAACTTTACAACCAAATGAATATCAAATTACACGGCAACAAAAAACTGTTTATTCTTCTATACTAAGAAGGTATTACAGTATGAAAGTGTACATGATAAATTCATAAGAAAATAAACTTAAATATGATAAATTCATAAGAAAATAAACTTAAATATGATAAATTCATAAGAAAATAAACTTAAATATGATAAATCCATAAGAAAATAAACTTAAATATGATACATTCATAAGAAAATAAACTTAAATATGATAAATTCATAACAAAATAAACTTAAATATGATAAATTCATAACAAAATAAGCAAATAAATTCATAAAAGAAGAATAGCTAATCAATAAATTAACATAAACATTAGAGGAAAATAAGATAAAAAAAAAATTGTATTAGAATTTATTAGGAATTTGTTTGAATATGTTAGTATAAAATGATCTGAAAATTTTGCGAATTTAGTACAAAATTAAGGAACATTACGCGAGACTGTTATATACAGGGTGTTTCACAACCGGTCTGCCATACTTTGGGGGGTGATTTGTGGGGTGATATCGAGTAAAAAAGTTAATACAACATCGGTGCTATTTCCAACCGTTGCGGAGCTAAGTTTTCAGTGCACAACCTTGCTCGTTCCAAACAAGAGTCCACTGCCCATTGAATTATTTCTGGGTGTTCTCATATGTAAACAGCGGCATTCATAATCCGACGCGAGAGTCTCTCTCTCGTTTGTACTTTGGTCTTGTAGACCATCTCTTTCATAAGGCACCATAAAAAAATCTAACGGTGTTAGGTGCGGAGATCTCGGGTGCCACGATATTCGACCAGCACGACCGATCCAACGATTCCCGTACCGCTGATTCAAGTAATCCTTAACATGACGACCAAAATGTGCTGAAAGAACATCCTGCGCCTTATCTCCAAAGGCACGTCTTCCATCAAAAGCGACAATTCGTTCGTCAGGAAGTTTAGATAAATATCAGCAGTTAATCGTTGTTCCAAAACGAACGGTCCAATCAGCTGATCTCCAATTACACCGCACCAAACATTCACGGAGAATCGATGTTGAAAGTTTCCTTCAACGATACCGTGGGGATTATCGGCGGACCACAAGTGGGAATTTCGTCTATTGTTAATTCCATCCAGAATGAATTGTGCTTCATCACTAAACAGCATGCGATTAAGAATTTGGCGATACATAACCATCCACTGGCAAAATTGAACACGTTTATCGTAATCATCCAGTTGAAGAGCTTGCACACGTTGCAAATGATAGGGATACAAACTCTCATCATGTATGGGCCATACACGCGATGCGGATTCACCAATTCGTCTAGAAATCCTTCGAACACTGGTAGTATGCGCTCCTCCATAGCAAAAGGCCGTCGTGCTACATGTTCTTCATTAAGTGGAACAATTGTCCCTATTTCCCTTAATCTCTGGTGTGTGTCACTAAACACTTGCCCGTTCGGAATTCGGCGGTTCGGAAAACGTCTTCGATATTCCTCAACTGCCGCTCTGCTGTTACCATCACAGAATCCATAAATGAAATGGCTATCAGCGAATTCAGCGGTATGAATTGTTGACTTTTTGATTGTTCACCTTAGCGCAACACAGTGTCTCGTACCACAGATCAGAACCACCTGAAAGAAAAAACTGAGGATTAATAGTGGTAACTTCGTTAACCGAAACTACCACTAGTGCTGCCATCTACCAAATTACACACAAGTAGGGATTTGTTGTTTGCACATCTTAAAACGTCCGTAGCTCCGCAACGGTTCGAAATAGCATCTATTTTGTATTAACTTTTTTACTCGATATCACCCCTCAAATCCCCCAAAGTATGGCAGACCGGTTGTGAAACACCTTGTATGTGTAGGTTTTAAACTGAAATAATACATATACATACTGTATATACTTGCAATAACCACAGACGAACTCAAGAAGGTAAAACCCAAGTATGAAGTGATTTTTTTTTATTTTACAAATCGATTAATTTCGATTTCGAGAAGGAGTCCTCATCAGGACAAAAATTAAAAACGAAATAAAAGAAAAGTAAGGTTAAAATTCTAAGTGATCTTAAGGGTACTGTAAACTACACCATCAAAAAGTTTTTGGTAAAGGATAGAATGAAAGACAATCTATTTTATTTCTTTAAAGTATGCACGCATTTTTTGTTTTGTTTTTGTTTTTGTTTTATAAGACATGACAAACAATTTATTGAAAGTATTTATTTATTTTCTACGTAAACGGATTTTTATTGGATAGAGCCCAAATTTTTTTTTGCAAAAACCATGATTTCTTTGAAAAAAAAACCACTAGCAATTTTTTTTTTGCAACAGTACGGGTGCCTCGCATATTGACTGTTTAGAGGATGATGGATTGACCATAATACCACGGGGATGCTCTTTACTGCAAATCCTGTTTCTGCTTTTTAGCCCCAGTAGGGGTTCGGTTCTCAGTCTAATCCTGCTCTTATAAGATTGAGAGCTTAACTTTCTTTTGATTTCCGATTATTTTCGTACAGACATATTGTTTAAGGATAAAAATACAGGGTGTCCACAAATTATCTTTATAAATTCAATTAAAATTAAGTTGAATTTGTAAAGATAATAATTTATGGTCACCCTATATTTAAAATGTTCGTATGTTTACAAATAATAAAAAATACCTTCTTTTTCTTAAATATTTATACAGGCAGCGAAGTAAAAATCGGGAGACCAACTTTTCGTTATAATCTTTCGTTATAACGACTTCACTATAACTTCTTTCTTCACTAATCCTGAAGAGGTTACATCGAAAATTTGGTCTCACAGTTTTCTATGTTTTCCCGCACGTAGACTATTCTAAAAAGAATACAATATAAACATTAGTTTTTCTTTAAACTCGTCTAGAACATGCGTATGTCTGAGCTTATCTTGGATTAATTTGAGTCGAAAACTCCTCCAAACATTAACAAAAGCAGGTTTTCCTTTTGCCAATAAAATCAAAACAGTTTTCTGTAACATCCGAACTAAAAGCGTAAAAACTGACATACAAATAACCTCATACTCATAATCTCTGGATATAGTTTGCAGCCAAAGTAACAAATAGAATAAGAAACTAAACTAATGACAGTTGTACATTTAGCGTTGAATGTCAAACGTTAATGTTTTTTTTTACGAAAAATACGAGTAAATTTCAAGTTAAAATTCATGAAATAAAACTTTAGCTAAATTTGGTGAATGAATAATACAGTATATGAACCACTTGAGTTTTAAAGTCTCTTTTACTTTTATCAAAGATATTTAGAAAATGCTTTCACGAACAGCCTATTATAGACGTCAGATCATTAAATACTGTAAAAACTACATTGAACGTAGATTAAATATACATAAGCTGAATTTTCTATTTACATGTAAATTTGGAACATACTGTTTTGGTAAAAAGTTTGTCTAAAGCGGGGATCACCAACCTTTTTTTTTGTTCACCGCCCACTTTTACGATTTTTTGAAAATTAAAAAAGCTTATCGCCCATCTTAGATCAAAAAGAATAAATCAACATAATCGATAAAATAAATAATGAAATAAATGTTTAATTACCTTTAATGCGAGCGCACTAGTGGGCGCTACCGCCCAGGTTGGTGACCCCTGGTCTAAAGCATAAAATTTCTGAAAAGCATACGAAGTTACTAATCATTAAACATAATTGAAATTTTATTACGGTCATTAAAGAGAATAAAATAGCCAAAGAAATCAGAATATTAACATCACTAATTTTTTTAAAATTTTGTTTCTAGGCAAATTTTTTGGATCAATGAAAGAAAGCCACCCCTAAACGGGTCGAGGGTGGCTTTCTTTCATTGACAATTTTTTCTCAAACTGTACATGTAAGGCCCCATATATATATATATATATATATATATATATATATATATATATATATATATATGAAAATTATTTCATGAAAGTAACACGTGAAAAATATTTATGATGAATAAAACCACGAAGGAAAGGAAACACAAAATGGTGCTCAAACGCTTTCGTCTAATGACATCCTCATTAGTGTTCCTGAGGATGTCATTAGACGAAAGCGCTTGAGCACCATTTTGTGTTTCCTTTCCTTCGTGGTTTTATTCATCATATATATATATATATATATATATATATATATATATATATATACACACACACACACGGCATTCATATAGTGAGTACTGCCTGTACCATTAATGAGTAAGTAACAACTTGCTGGCAAAAACTCCATATACAAGCAACTGAAAACAGGACTCAAAGAATTACCTATAATTGCACCAAACTTACCATTCAGGCTTTTATTTTTTGTGTTTGATTAGGAGTTGTGTGTCGAGAAATGTATTTGTATTTAGTGGATAACTTTATAGGCAGATCCTTGGTACAAGCGTGGGTAATTCTTTGAGTCATATTTTAAATTGCTTGTATATGAATTTTTTTGAGAGTAGAATGTTACCTAATATCCCAGATTTCAGTAAACAGCAAATACGTGGGTGCGGTTTGTAGGCGATGTTTTTACTCTTCGTCCTTCAGGCATTGATTTGGATTAGGTTATTACTGTCCACTTAAATTCCCTTTTTCCTACCATAAAGTTTACTAATGAAACGGAGGATAATGGTTCTTTTCCTGTTTTTGATGGTCTTGGTTTCAAAATCCCCCAAATGGCTTCTTTCAATTTTCTGTTTATAGAAAGCCTACAAGCAACTATTCGTTGATACATTATTTATCGTATCACTCCATTTCCGTAAAACAGAGCAGGTTTCCCCCCCCCTTCTTTTTTTACGAGGGCTTCGCACCCTTAACCCTCCTCTTTTTCTCTCGGACCAGATTTCCTACATCTTTAGGATTTTCATTGAATTGGGTTACTCCATCAGTTTATAAATCATGCTTACAAACGGTGCACGAGAATCTTTTTATTATGGAGTTAATGACTTTGTCAGATCCAACTCAAAGGAGATGAGAACCTATGTTCTACCCGACTACCATCTTTCAGAAAGGCTAAAATATCCTTTAAAATTTTATAAAAACACAAATCCGGTTTTTACTTATAAGAATTGTCCGACTAATAAATAGCTTTACAAAAAATTCATCATCAGTTAATAATAATGAAGGGAAAATTTATAAGTTGCCTTCCCTCGATTGCGACCTTTCTTATGCAGGAGAAACTCTTAAAAACTTTGGAGTTTGGTTTGGGGTAACATAAATATGCGATTCGCACAGGGGCGGTTAGCAGCGCCTTTATTTTTTATTTTTTTTAACTCATATTTGGAATATTTACAAATAATATTTTTTTTTAGTGAAAAACAGTTTAATATTTTGGCAAATTATTTAATTTAAACAAAAACAAAATATTTTTTGTTTAAATTAAAAAATATTTTGGAATTAGTTGTGATGAAATTTCCTACACGTTTAACCAAATTTCCTGAAATTTTAGTTTTATATTAACATTTCTTTACTTAACCCTAACTTTACGACCATATTTTAGTTATGCCCATTTTGCATAAGGAAAAAATATATAAACTTTTATACCCTAACCGGGTTCGAACCACTCTACTCTCTCAGAGATATTCATCTTGCTACACCAGCAGAAATTAGGGATTATTTGGTGCTACTGTAGTATGCGGTCTACCTACGATTGGTTAGGTTTAGTCATGATATTTTCGTTAAAACTAACGAAAATATCATGACAAAAACGTAACCAATCGTCAAGGACGATTGACAGTGGGATGTAAACAAACAATTAGTAAACAAGATAAGAGGCTATAATTAAAAGGTAGACCACCGAATCGTAGGTAGACCGCATACTACAGTAGCACCGATTATTTTTACTTTTTTGACAAAGTGGATATTTACAGTTTTGGTCGATGTGACCAAGAAAGAAGATAGTGAAGAAGAGAAACTGGAACAGACGAAGAAATGGGAAAGAAATAGAGAAAGAGTGGAACAGAAACGAGAGCGTGAGTAGAAGAAGACAAGCGCCCGGGCTCAACCAGGCACGCGCAGGCGTTAAGAGCAGGCTCTTTTGTAGATTTGGGGATCCGAACCCGAGGCCTACTAACCTCACAAGGAGGAAGCAGGCCCCCTAAAAAAGTGACAACAGATGCCGATAGCAGAACCACCGACACCTTCTCGGAGGATGGAAGAGAAAAGATCTCTACCTCCAGCGAGGCCACACGACAATCGACAGTTTTGGTGTTGTTTCATTCAACACATTTTAGATAAAAAAATCTTCTATTTACATTTAAAAAATGCGAACCTTAAATTATTAATATTCACCCCCTCTAGGAAAAGAATTTTCTGTAAATCATGTTAGAAATTCGGTTGAAACCTAACCATTTCGTAGCAGTCGTCCATATAGGGTTAAAATCCAACAACGATAATATTTTGTATGAAAATTACTAATCAAAGAAACTTCTTTCTTTTTAAAATAATGTTTTATATTCTTTTTTAAAAAGAATATTTTGTTTAGAATAAAGAAATTTATATTTGCATTAAATAAAATAATATTTTATTCCAAAATTGCATTTTACGAAGGGTAACTAAAATATTTTATAAAAATTAAGCAAATAAAAGAAAAATATTTACTCCAAAAATTTTTTGGTGCGAGTACCATAATGACATTAAAAAAATACGGGAACTTTCTTACCATGAAAGCAATTATTATGCTTGTCAGGAATGAAGAACGTTAACTTTTGAAAATTATTGAAGTAAATGTAGAATTTTTGTTTGTTAAAAGAACCCTGAGCTTGTCACGCAATTTTCTTTTAAAATCTTATTTAGTTTCTCATGTGGGAAATGTCGCAAAAAGAAAATTGTGAATTTCTTTCATTGGATATTGAGTCCATGAAAGCGAAGATGTATTTTTCTCAAAAAAAGGTAAAGAAAACATTGAAAAAAGTTCTTTGAAATTTGTGGGAAGGTAATAGTTTCTTGTAAGTACAGTAAAGACACTGAGGGCGAGGGTTCGACTCCCGATGATGTTAGTAATAATCCAGCGCAATGGGTCATGGTCGTCTGGCCTCAGCACTGTGCCAGTTTGTGGCCATTCTGACTGATTATTATTACCGTGGCTCGGTTAGTTTGAGATAGATTAAACTCGGACTGTGAAAAGCCCGAGTTTGACTTTCATCTCCGTCGCGGTTGGAGTTGGGCCAGCCACTTACTCTGTAGTTACTCGGGAACAAGTGATTCGAATTTCACCCCTAATTCCCCTCCGTGTGGGGAAATACTCGTCCAGATTCCGGATGTTACCTGTTACTTGCTACTATCAGTCTTAATTTTTGTCATATTATTTGCGAGAAGCAAATATACATTTTGTTGGAAGGAATTTTAAAAGTTAGCTTTCAACTTTTACAATTTAGCGATTTTTATACATGGAAGAAAAGTTTTTCTTGCGGGGGGAGGGTAAAATTATTTTTTGAAGGGGTCTAGAGAAGAAAAATCCAATTTTTTTAATATTTTACGAATAAAAAGTTATAGATAAAATTTTTTAAAAAATGTAGTATTTTTCATTTGTGTTTGAAAACTACTACAGTGTTTTGCGAATGCGATTCAACGAACTCGAAATTCTTTCGACGACACTCATTTCACCTCGTCAATGTATCGATGTATCGAAAAAATGTATCGAAAAAATGGATCTGAAAAACATACAAACTGTTTCGACATTGAAACTAGGAATGACAGGAATGATTTTGATTTTGGCTCTCTTCTTCTTCTATGGGAGGGACGCTTTTGCGGGCATTTGCCCTTGGCCCTCCTTCTTGCATAAAAAACTATGAAGTATAAATAAACATAGTAGTATTTTCACATTATGAAGGAAACTAAGTGACAAAGAATTATGTAATTGACAATTGTGATTACGTGTTTAACAATAATAAAACAATGTAGATTAAAGTTGCTGCAGTATTTATTGAACACAATAACACCTACGCCAACTAGCCATTTTCCACAGCGTAGACCAATCCATAGCGAATAAGTGAAACTTGAGTTTTCTTCGTATTAAATATACTTGATAAACAGTTTTTCCAAGTTGAATGAACTAGAACGTCAGAATGTCACCGCGTCATTATGACGAAATTTTCCACGGACGACAGACAAAGACTTATTGAATGCCATAACAATAGCGAGGACTATGTGGCATTGGCAAAACAATTTCATATTAAAAAAACAAAGGCCTATGCAATTTGCAATTGTTTCAAACTACGGCCGCATAGGACGTACAAAAAAGATGCCTTACAACAGTAAGCAACTCTCTCTCTCTCTCTCTCTCTCTCTCTCTCTCTCTCTCTCTCTATATATATATATATATATATATATATATATATATATATATATATATATATTATACGGCCGTTGGGGGAGTCGGATAAACTCGACTTACTCCAAGAGGGTAGAATATGGTACTCCTGGATCGGAAGGGCCTTCTCAATGTATTGCTCAACCGTGACTACAGAGTACGCCGAAATAAAATTTCGTTTAAGAGTCCTGCAAATTTTCCTAACTCGTATTTCCGCAAAGTCAAGAATGGATTGAAGAATTGAAAGTCACTGGCTGATATTAATCACTTTAATCAATTTTAGGCTAAGCGGATTATAATCAGGTATTTCTTCACAGAACACGGTTTGTTTATAATAAGAATATTTCTTCTATACAAGTTTATAAGGTTTATAATGATTTAATTCTTAATTCTATGATTGACATTTAATGTTACGTTAAACTAAATAATGTTTGGGTCTACTGGCATTTCCTTCAGTCAGATCCTCAAACCCGATATTCCAATACAAAGCAATTTCCATACGGGGTGAAATGCATCCATCACCCGCGGAGACCATGTTCTAAGGCACCAGTCTGACCCGTTCTAGAATCTGATTCTCAAACGCTGGACCCCGCCTTTTATACGAAGGAATCCATTCTTACATGCGTCAGCAGGGCGTTGAACAGTGTGAGACACAAGAGAGCGCGAAGTTCACAGAGTCAAAGCACTTTGTGCCCAAGCTAGCCGAGTTCCCATGCGGAGTTCCTAAGCGGATGTAAGGACACGCTGAGCCATTTGGGGCTGGTTGGATGGCAAAACACGTGAGCAGCAAGCGAATGATATCTTACTTTTCGGGTCGTGTTTCGTGTGAGGGCTTTTTACTGATGGGGACTATACTCATGTATAGCGCATATATATATATATATATATATATATATATATATATATATATATATATATATATATATATATATACATACGAGGGACAGTACGAATTACAGGGACTATGCATATATACGTGGCAAATATAAAGTAAATATAGTGTGTGTGTGTGTGTGTGTGTGCATATATATATATATATATATATATATATATATATAATATATATATATATATAAATAATCAGTATTAGTACCTTCTAGGGTAAATTTTTACAACTGTACATTACAGGCTTTGTAAATCAAAACTATGTTTTTCTGATGGTTTTTGATTAGGTTTGAACGAAGGTTAATTTCGTTCAAACAACATCAAAAACAATCGGAAAAACATAGTTTTAATATATAACCTAACATAACCTAACCTAACCTAAAATTCCAAAATTCCTCATAAGCCTGTAATGTACTCTTGTAAAAATATACCCTCTCTAATAGGTCTGACATTTTACACTGAAAGATATCAGTAACGGACTAACGGACTGCTTCATGCCTTTCAGGTGGATGCAGGCATAGTATAGATCATGAGATGAGAGATTTCTTACTCATGATGACTGAGGCGAATCCCTTGATAACCGTACGGGAACTGAAGTCATCATTACGGGATGTATGGCTCAGGAAGCACCGAGTGTCTGATGCGTCGATCAGTAAAACTTAGATGTCCAACTAATTCCCCACTAGTTGGCTGAAAATGTTGAAGTACCACAAAATGCGTGATGAGTTAAGGATACTCCACAAGATTACGTATATTGGCTGTACCAAGAGGGATTAAACTGTACGAAAATCTACGTTGACGAGATGGGCTGCAACCTTTATACGAAGCAGACGTATCTTTTTTTCCAGAGCGCCACTGAGAGAAACCGATAACAGGATTGTTGATGGGAAAAGAGGCAGGAATATTAATACACTGTTTTGCAAATACGATTGAACAAATTCGAAATGCTTTCGACAACATTTATTTCATTTCATCAACGCAGCATCGATGTTTTGAGAGAAAAATCGTATGAACAGACGATCGACAAAATGGCTAACATGCAAACTGTTTCGACAGTGCAGTAGTAATGACAGTATATACAGTGTGTGTACATATATATATATATATATATATATATGTATGTACAGGGTGGGCGGAAAGTAGCTCCCTAATTTAAATTACATATAAATTATGTATAAATTGTGATTGTATTGTTATATTGTTATGGTGTGTTCTCTAAAGTGGTACAATTGTAACGGTAATCTTTTTTTCTCTAAAGTGTTCTCTTTGTGTTCTCTAAAGTGGTACAATTGTAACGTTCATTTTTTTTTTTCATTTCAGATTGAAGGGTAACATGGCTGAGCGTTTAACACTGCAGGAGCGTGCCCAGTTGGCGGCACGGTACGAAGTTTGGCAATCTGTCGTTCGAGTTCAAAGATGGTGGCGGGCCATTCACGGACCACGTGCCCAAGTGGACCCGAAAACAATCAAGAACTGCCACTCGAAGCTCATGACCACGGGGTCTGTGGCAGATGTTCGAAGATGTGGTCGCCCTTCGACATCCAGGGCCCAGGAGACGGTGCAGGTAGTTCAGGAAATGTTCGCACGGAGTCCACGAAAGTCAACTCGCCAGGCAGCTCGGGAAAGTGGACTCTCCCGCTACTCAGTGCGAACTGTGCTGAAGAAGGAGCTGAACTGGCGTGCGTGGAAGCCGCATTACTGCCAATCTCTCTCGGACGAGGACTGCGACATTCGCATGGAGTTCGGGGAAATCATGCTGGCTTGGCATGAAGACTGGCCCCATCTCTTCCGCAACATCCTCTGGAGCGACGAGGCGGTGTTCCACGTCGGAGGCTTTGTCAACCGCCACAATTGCCACTACTGGGCAGGAGAGGATCCCATGGTTACCGCTGAAAAACGGCAGAATCGGTTCAGTGTAACGGTGTGGTGTGGTATGACCTCAGATCAGGTTGTGGGCCCGTTCCTTCTGCGCAACACCATGAATGCTGAGCGGTACCTTGCTATGTTGCGAAACGAGGTCTGGCCGGTTGTCAGCACATGGGAGAACATCGACGATCTGATATTTATGCAAGATGGCGCCCCTCCGCACTTCGCTCTTGTTGTCCGTGAGTGGCTGGATGCCCACTTCCCTGGGCGTTGGATGGGTCGTCGTGGTCCACATCAATGGCCAGCCAGGAGCCCCGACTTGACACCGTGCGACTTCTTTCTTTGGGGGTGGGTAAAGGAAGAAGTCTACCGCACCAAACCGAGGACATTGGAAGAACTGGAGGACCGAATTCGGGAAGTCATGTCCTCCATCCCGCCGGAGTTCCTGCTAAAGTCAGTGGACGCCATTCCTGGGCGGCTCCAGAAGCTGGTGGAAAGAGTTGGAGCCCACATTGAATTTTAGAGAAAACCTACCATGTATGCCTACCTTTTCATATTATTTCTTCTGAAATAAATGGATAATATACGTATTTTTTTACCAATCCAAAATAGGGAGCTACTTTCCGCCCACCCTGTATATATATACAGGGTGTCCGTAAAAGGTCTTTACTATTTTAATTATATATTTTTCAGAGCGCTTTTAATTTTTCATTTGTTTTCTTTTACAGTCTGGCCGCTAGGTGGCCGAAGTTTTCAATGTGGCCGCTAGGCGGCCAGAGTCTTCATTGTTGCCGCCTGGTGGAAGCTTCATTTGTTAGTATCGCATAATGGCGTCTGGACCAGAGAAGGCGTTCTATGTGTTGGCTTTTCATGAAACAAAATCTGCTGTGACAGTGCAACGACGGTTTCGGCAGAGGTACAGGAAGAAGCCACCAAATAAACCTTTGGTTCTTGCCTGGTACAATCGTTTTGTGAACGTTGGATGTCTCTGCACAGGAAAAAGTCCTGGCAGTCCGCAGAAATCGGTGCGGCGTGCTAGTAGGCAACTTAACATTCCCAAAACAACTGTTTGGCAGGTTCTTCGTAAACGTCTTCATCTCCGTGCATATCGGTTACAGATTGTACAACTACTACAGCCGACAGACAAAGTGAAACGATAGGAGTTTTGTTTAGAGATCTTCGAAAAAGTGGCTGATGATGACACCATTATGGGCAGGTTGATCTTCAGTGACGAAGCGACATTTCATCTGTCGGGACGAGTGAATCGGCATAATCTGATCTGGGGGAGTGAAAACCCCCATGCGTCTTTCGAACATGAAGATACGGCCCCAAAGTTAATGTTTTTGCGGCATTGTCGGAAGGAAAACTTTACGGGCCGTTCTTTGCAGAACGCACAGTGACAGGAATCATCTATCTTGACACGCTACAGGAGTGGTTAATGACGCAGCTGATGGAGGATATTCCAAATCTGATTTACCAACAAGACGGAGCCCCACCACACTTCCATAACGAGGTACGGTCGTATCTGGATAGACTTCTTCCAAATCGATGGGTTGGGCGTGGGGGGCCTATGGAATGGTCTCCCGAGATCACGAAACCTTGCACCCATGGATTTTTCCTCTGGGGTTTGTTAAGGACAGTGTCTACGTTCCTCCATTGCCGACGACATTACAAGATCTGAAGACACGGATCACGGAGGTTTTTGCAAAGATTGACCAAGATATTCTCAGAAGAGTGTGGCAGGAGGTTGAATATCGATTTGATATTGCTCGAGCCACTCACGGCGCTCATATTGAAATTCTTTAATTTACATTAATAAGTCTAAACTTCTGGACTTGATCTGTCAGATATACAGTAACTCCTTCAGGCATTTTCGAAAATTCTTTTCTTGACTTCACAAGTATTCCTTTCTCATTCATTTCCATACCGACACAAGATTTCCCTCGATCGCCTCTCTCCTTCTCCAAACAAAGCGCTTATTGTTTTTGACTAGAAGATAGCTTTTTGAAGAACGTCTTCCACGGCGACCACCTCACACATCGATGTGTACCGGTTACCTCCTTTACCTCACCTCTTTGAAAAGATCACTTCAGTCATACACTAGTCTCCGTCATGTAACGGCCACTGTAACAGGCCCTTTCACCTGGTCCTTGCGTCATTCCTTTTCAACGCTAATGACTTTAAAATTGATGGTGTTTTTATGATAATTCATGTCATTATTTCAGTATTATTTATATACCGTGCATTTGTCCTTCAATCTAATAAACAGTTAATCTCGATAATTCAATCAGCATATGTAATTACCCATTTCAGTTCAAGCTCTGTATAAACTTTCATTTCTTTACTTGTTTAATTAATTGGAGGAAATTCAAATGAAGCTTATTAATCACCTTTTATTAATGACATTTATTATTTGATCGAAAGGCCAAATTGGTGACCCATAAACAATTTTTAATTAATCTAATTACATTATTATAGTGCCTACTGTCATTTGGCTACTATATATATACACATATATATATGGAAACGGTGTTACACACTGAGGTACAGACGCTGGCTAGGCAAGGGGTTTAGCAGAATGGGCCGCATTAGCTAACCTGAACGCTGAGGCAGTTTCTGGGCCCCTCCTGACTTCTCATTAACGTAGAGCATTCTTCTTGCAACGTGACTCGGAGTTGTTGATGTGTTTAACAAATTTGATATTTATAGTTTTTCTACATTAGAATTTAATTACATAATTTTTAAGGTGATAAATTTTATATTTCCATTTAAAACTTACTTTTATCATTATCATTATCATTATCATTAAAAACTCGATATTTAGAAGAAAATAATAATAATAAAAAAACTTTTTTAAAAAACAGATAAGAATAACTAATATTAAAATTTATAAAATTAATAGTTTGCATGGAAACTATTCATCAAAGAAACTTTTTCCCTATTAAAATAATGTGTAATTCTAGTTTGGAAAAAAAAAAATTATATACACAGTATATATATATATATATATATATATATATATATATATATATATATATATATATATATATATATATATATATACAGGGTGGGCCGTAAGTTTCCATACATAGGAAAAATTAAACGTTTGTTTTTATGTTTCAGATACCCTAAGAATATGCGTTTGACGTAAGATCTTGTTTACTGATGAAGCAAATTTTTACGTCAATGGAGAGGTTAATCGGCAAAACATACGTTATTGGAGTAATGCTAACCCTAACTGGCTGAGTCCGACGAAGATGCAAGGTGCCGGTAAAGTGATGGTGTGGGCCGGGATATGGGGTGACAGAATTATTGGACCAATTTTTGTCAGTGGAAATCTTAATGCCGAAAGGTATCTTAACATGTTGCAAGAAGAGATTTTCCCATCCCTGCTAAACGAGGAAGGTAACTTCCCAGTTTACTTCCAGCAAGATGGAGCTCCACCTCATTATGGTCTTCACGTGCGTCGGTATTTGGATCAGCAGTTTCCGGATGCTTGGATTGGTCGGCGTGGTCCTGTGGAGTGGCCTCCCAGATCCCCAGATCTCACCCCCCTTGATTTCTATCTTTGGGGGCACTTGAAGGCCATGGTGTATCAGGAAAAGATACGAGACATAAATCATCTAAAGGAACGTATCACCAACGCCATTACAAGCATAACGTCAACTGTGCTAATGCGTGTTCATCAACAGTGGGGAACACGTATTGAAATGTGTTTTCAAAACAATGGCAACCATGTAGAGCATATTATATAATAAAATGGTTGTCCATAAAAAAATGGTTATTTTTCCTATGTATGGAAACTTACGGCCCACCCTGTATATATATATATATATATATATATATATATATATATATATATAATAGCATTTTTATGGATACATTTAAAACCTTTTCTTAATAAATTCATTTTTATTTCAGAATTGGAAATTTTGCTTAGTAGGGTGGACCATAAGTCCCAATCGATTATAGTTAAAACGAAAAGCCATTTAGCGGATTAAAAAAAATGAAATTAATATTTTTTAATGTATTTTTTTTCTTTTTTAAATAATCAATAAATATTTCGAAACTTATTTTTACTTTGTTTTTTTTTGTATTTTCGCTTTAATTATAACCGACTGGGACTTATGGGCCACCCTGTTCAACTAAAGCATGAAATAATGACTTTTAAGACAAATTTGCATAAGAAATGTTTTTTCACCTCAGAATTTTTTTTTTGATGTTTTCTTAACAATTTTAGATATGTTGTGAATTTTTTTGTAACACCGTTTCCTTATAGAGAAGTGAAGGCGCTGAGATCCGGGGTTCGAAACCAGATGGTGCTGGTAATACTAGTACAAAAGATAGAGCAATGGGTCACATTCGTTGGTCTGACCGCTATGGCATTTTCTGACCCAATTCACTAATTATTATTATTTATTCCAAAGTAAATGTCATATATGGCATAGCTATAGTATATGGCACAGCTACCGTTTCGCCTTGAGAGATGCCCAAAACTTTTAATATGTTCCTGATTTATACAACCAACAGGTCCTTGTTTTTGTTTTTTACCGTGACTCATTAAACTTTACATTCTCTGTGGAAATTATAATAAGTTCAACCAACCATAAGATTAAAATTAGTTCGTTTTTAACCAATATTTTCCTTCCGGTAAAAGTACATAAGAGATATTGTATAATTATGGGTAAAGTTCAGTCAGCAGGCGTGCCCAATGACTAACTATATTTAAAACGTTAAAATTGATCTAGGAGATATAAAATATTTTTGACCAAGCTTCCATTAAGTCGTTGTTAACAGCCGTTAGACCTTAAAGTTTTGTAAAGTTTAATAAGCGTATTAAATTTACAACAGCCAACTATTAACTTCATGCGAGTAAAGTTTATTAAGTTAATAATATATATAAGTGGTAAGTTATTGTAGGTGACTGAGGAAATTTACTAGAAGCCAGATGCTTAACCACTAAAAATAAAAGCCAGAAGGAAAAGATGTGTGCGTGTTTTAGGTATTGTTGTTGGTTAACCTCTTTCGCAACGTTTAAGGTCATTTGACGGAGGGGACCTACAACTTTACGTAGGATCTGAACCAAGGGTTGTTACGTAACCTGGACGCGGAGGACGGTCTCCCACCGTATGTGGATACAATGGTCCGAATAATATTTGTCTGTAATCTCCGTTCGCAGGTTAGTATACTTTGCTGTCATTCCAGTGTTTATACCCAAAATTATTACTTGTTACTATTAAGCTTTGTATAAGTGATTTTCTGCTTAAAAGAAAATTAAGTCATTAAGTCACTTTCATTATATATATATATATATATATATATATATATATTACACACAGATCGTTCATGGAACAAGGAACTCTTCTGGAAAATTAAATCCACTATAGTCCGAATAAGTAATGGTAAATGACAAACACTATAGTTTTTTTTTTTTCATGATGTTAGCCCGACGTGGGAGAGTGACCCGTTGCCCACGTCGGGCTAACATCACGAAAAAGAAAAAACTATAGTGTTTGTCATTTACCATTACTTATTCGGACTATAGTGGATTTAATTTTCCCAGAAGAGTTTCTTGTTCCATGCACGGTCTGTGTGTATCATGAAAAAACCTCAGGGGACCATTCTGAGTTCAATCCCATTAAACACGTGAAATGAATGAATGCTGCAAACACACAAGGAAAAAGAAAAACGATTCCAAGGCCTTTCGTGTATTCAGAGGTACACCTCGTCACCTGACGAGGTGTAGCTCTGAATATATATATATATATATATATATATATATATATATATATATAACATCTGTTTGCCTGTCTACTTCTCTCTCTCTCTACAAATATATATATATATATACAGTATATATATATATATGATGAATAAAACCACGAAGGAAAGGAAACACAGAATGGTGCTCAAGCGCTTTCGTCTAATGACATCCTCAGGAACACTGAAGTACATAAAGGGTTACAGCCTATATATAGGTTACAGGAAAAAAAAAAACTACACACACACAGACATTTATATATATACACAATAAATGGAGAGATAAAAAATTATTAAACATTAAAGGATTGTGGGAGGAGCATACAAATTTGTAAGGAAAAACTACCGATTTTTAGCAGAAGATTAGCACAAGATCAAATGAATAGTTTCCAACCAATATTATAGAAAAAAAAATAAAAAATACAAATTTATACTGGAAATCTGCCCGGGTTTTAGCACTTTGCCCTTCTTGTTTAGGTTCGATGTATATAAAAATAAATTTAAAAAAAATACAAGTTATTTGAGTAGCAAACAAGTTTACCAAAGATTTAGCGTTCTACCCTTCTTATCTAAATCTGTTCTGAAGGAATTCAAAACAACAGGATCGAGTTGAAAAAGACCTTTGCTTATGTTGAAGTTATTTGTAAGTTGGATAATGGCAGAGTGGCAGACTCAAGAATATTTCTATTAACAATGTTGCTAGAGTGAAATAAAACTGAAGCATTATTCCAATCAATACAGTGGGATAACTCTGACAAATGGACAAAAAGGGCACTGGACGACTGTCCTGTTCTAACGAAATATTGATGCTGTTTTATACGTGTGTGCAAGTCCTTTCCCGTCTGACCTATGTAAAAGGAATCACATTGTTTACAACCAATTTTATAGATAATGCCTGAATTATTGGTAGGGCTATTTTTTACTATGATATTTTTCACAATATTGTTATATGAAAATACTATATTAATATCCAAAAGTTTAAGTACATTAGCAATGCCTAAAAAGCCCGGGAAAAATGGAAGTACTAAAATATTTTTTGACAAAGTATGAGTATTATTATTCACACGATAGAAAGTTCGTTTTGCCTTGTTGAGACAAGATTCCTTAAACGCAGATGGATAACACATCACTTCCAATACCGTTGATTTTTTCCAATTCGGCATCGATGTATTCCGGACTGGCGATCCTAAGGGCGCCGAGAAACATTGAAGAAAAAATGGCCTTCTTAGTGAGGGTGTCATGTCCCGAGTAAAAATGTACGTCGGACAAATTGTTTGTTTTTTTCCGATAGAATTACATAAGTATGACCTGCCACTACCTTCACACATTGTTTTGGAACTTATTAAGCTTTGCATCAAAGACTGTAAATTCACTTTCAATAACGAGTATTATCAACAAGTTTTTGGGATGGCCATGGGCAACCCCTTGTCGCCCCTCCTCTCCAATATTTATATGGAGTTTTTTGAAATTACTTACATTCCGAGAATCCTGGGGGTTGGCATCCCTTGGTTGCGGTACGTCGACGATATTTTGTGTATCTGGCCCATGAATCGTGACCTGGATAACTTCCTCCTTCAGTTAAATGATCAAGCCCCCTCCATTAAGTTTACTTTAGAAGTGGAACAAGACAACTCAATCCCATTTTTGGATATGCGTGTACATAGGGAAAGCCCAGGTTTTAAGTTTAGTATCTATCGGAAAAAAAAAAACAATTTGTCCTACGTACATTTTTACTCGGGACATGACACCCCCACTAAGAAGGCCATTTTTTCTTCAATGCTTCTCCGCGCCCTTAGGATCGCCAGTCCGGAATACATCGATGCCGAATTGGAAAAAATCAACGGTATTGGAAGTGATCTGTGTTATCCATCTGCGTTTATGGAATCTTGTCTCAACAAGGCAAAACGAACTTTCTATCGTGTGAATAATAATACTCATACTTTGTCAAAAAATATTTTAGTACTTCCATTTTTCCCGGGCTTTTTAGGCATTGCTAATGTACTTAAACTTTTGGATATTAATGTAGTATTTTCATATAACAATATTGTGAAAAATATCATAGTAAAAAATAGCCCTACCAATAATTCAGGCATTATCTATAAAATTGGTTGTAAACAATGTGATTCCTTTTACATAGGTCAGACGGGAAAGGATTTGCACACACGTATAAAACAGCATCAATATTCCGTTAGAACAGGACAGTCGTCCAGTGCCCTTTTTGTCCATTTGTCAGAGTTATCCCACTGTATTGATTGGAATAATGCTTCAGTTTTATTTCACTCTAGCAACATTGTTAATAGAAATATTGTTGAGTCTGCCATTATTCAACTTACAAATAACTTCAACATAAGCAAAGGTCTTTTTCAACTCGATCCTGTTGTTTTGAATTCCTTCAGAATAGATTTAGATAAGAAGGGTAGAACGCTAAATCTTTGGTAAACTTGTATGCTACTCAAATAACTTGTATTTTATTTAATTTATTTTTATATACATCGAACCTAAACAAGAAGGGCAAAGTGCTAAAACCCGGGCAGATTTCCAGTATAAATTTTTATTTTTTTATTTTTTTTTCTATAACATTGGTTGGAAACAATTCATTTGATCTTGTGCTAATCTTCTGCTAAAAATCGGTAGTTTTTCCTTACAAATTTGTATGCTCCTCCCACAATCCTTTAATGTTTAATAATTTTTTATCTCTCCGTTTATTGTATATATATATATATATATATATATATATATATATATATATATATATAGTTTTTTTTTTCTGTAACCTATATATAGGCTGTAACCCTTTATGTACTTCAGTGTTCCTGAGGATGTCATTAGACGAAAGCGCTTGAGCACCATTCTGTGTTTCCTTTCCTTCGTGGTTTTATTCATCATAAATATTTTTCACGTGTTACTTTCGTGAAATAATTTTCATATATATTGTGTGTGTGTGTGTGTGTGTGTGTGTGTGTGTGGTGTGTGTGTGCGTGCTGGTGCCAGCACGTGTACTATGAAATACGATATTTTAGTTCGTGAATAAAAGCTATAAATTCTCAATTCCTATTGAAATCCTTATCGTGGAACGATAACGATTTAAATTTCAGGTAATTACCAATTTAAAACTCTCTTCCGCTCCTACAATTGCCTTCATTTGCCTTTTTAAAGTTCCTTTAACCTAATAAAGATATATACAATATATATATATATATATATATATATATATATATATATATATATATATACACACCTGTGTGTGTGTGTGAAAAAAGAGGGATCACGTGAAGATCAGGGCCCCCAGCCTTCTTTAGATAGCTTTATAAGGCTAACTAACGAAAATATCACGACCTAACCTAGCCTAACCAATCGTCAAGGGCGTACAATTGACCTAACGATTGGTTAGGTTAGTCAATCTCGCCCAAAACCATAAAAACGACAGTAAGATCACCAAAATATCTCCACGACTGCCCGGGATATGGGATATTCCTTATTTCGGTGGGGGACGTTTGACCTCCAATGACCTTGAGTATTGAGGAATGTGGGTCAAAACGACTCCCAAAGTATCTGCAACCCCTCCAGATCGACTCATCATCCTAAAAACCCCTCCCCTAGAAATGACACCAAGATCATCAAAATCCATCAAGTATTGACCCGGATATGGGATTTTTCAGTTTCGCCGGCCATATTGAAAAAGCCAAGCGGGGGTCAGGTGTACACCCGATGGATTCTTGATTGGGGTAGTATAAGCTTTCAAAATATGTCAAGATTTGCTTTATAACAAACAATGCAGGGTTCCCACCGCGTGCAACCGGACTACCAAGGTCTTCCTCTCATTCACATAGTCCAGACGTAGGTTCTTCAAACGCTGTTGATGCTCCTTTGTGGCACGTTCCTAACCTAACCTAACCTAACCTAGCCTAACCATTCAGGTAGACAAAACAGTGATCAACGAGAGTGAATCAACATAGACAAAGATTATAATATTTATTTAGGATTACTTCATAGCACACGAACAATAATATAAAAAATGGAGGCTTTTGTCCTACTTTGCACTTTAACTGAGGGGCTTTTGTCCTACTTTGCACTTTAACTGAGGGGCTTTTGTCCAGGGGGCTTTTGTCCTAGGGGGCTTTTGTCGGGACCCCATGGTTGCCTAGTGTAGTTTACGTTCCCCTACATTATCCTAGTTTAGTTCCCGTTCCCCAACTTTGTCCGCGTACACCTAATCAAATAAAACGTTAAAACTAACGAAAATATTACACTTAACTTAACCAAACGTCAATATATATATATATATATATATATATATATATATATATATATATATATATATATATATATATATATATATATAAAATGACGATTGGTTTGGTTAAGTCGTAATATTTTCGTTAATTTTAACGTTTTATTTGATGGATTCATTTAAAAAAATGTCCTAGTATTAGGGTTGCCAGATGTCCCGTATTTTACGGGATTTGATCCAAAAATCCCGCGTCAAAATCCCGCGTTCAAAATCCCGCGTTCAAAATGTCCTGCAAAAAATATTTTTTAAGCAAATTTTTTAGGGATGAATTGATTTAGAATTTCAATATTATGTATAATAATTTCAATTTATTCACGATGTTTAATTGTTAAATATTAGTGTAATAAATTTTTTCTAATTTTGTTTGTTGTAACCGTTGAAGAAATCTAGTTTCAATTCGAAAAAAAATTTGGTCTTAAAAAAAAACCTCGGAAAAAAGTTTGTCCCGCATCTGCATTTGAAAAATCTGGCAACCCTACCTAGTATAGTTTACGTTCCCCAACTTTGACCTAGTGTAGTTTGTGTCTCCTTTTGAGTCAGGAGGACGTAAATTGCACTTGCTCCAAATATTTATATTCTTAAAAGTTTGAATATTTAAAATCAACAAAGTTAAAAGTGGTAAAATAAACAAAGGTTCTTTTGCATTATCCTCCCAACACTAATTTTTTTATGTAATGTTGGTTTGGTTTTGGTTATGGTACTTTATTTTCCTTCCATTATAAAAAAAATTAGTGTTGGTATTAGGTTAGGTTACGGTAAAAACAGCCCGCCGCAGGCGTTAGCCGTTATAAAAAAAAATTAATGTTGGGAGGATAATGCAAAGTACCTAAACAAACTTTTCAAGGTACAAACATTCTCTAATCTCGGGTCCATAATACTAACTTAAAATTAACGAAATAACTGTGTACTTTCAGTTCTTCAATCAAGGTTGTTTGTGCATACGCTCTATGCCCACGTATTTCCTACACGAAACCACAATGAAGTTCACACACACTCTAATTTAACTTCTCTAAGATGTAGACTGGGTCTGCATAGGTCATCCGTGCCACGCAGAAATCCTCAATATATCGTGGCCATATTACTGAGGAATCCCTAAAATTGCTTTCAATACAATTTACAATAGAATTCGGGGAGAGAAAAGTCACTTCCACTACAGGAGTGTTTTTGTTTCAAAATCGTCCTCTGATGTACAAGCTTTTGAAGTATATAGAAAAGAGATATAGTTTTATGCTTACATAAAATGGCTTCCTTCACAATCTTCGCAAACAAATGAGGTTTTGTGTCCTGACTGTCCTTGAGAGTTGGAGTTGAAGTGTCTCGCCTAACCCCGGGAAGCATCCAGGAAGGCAATGGGAGCAAGTGTAGTTTACGTCCCCCTGACGCAAAAGGGGACACAAACTACACTAGGTCAAAGTTGGGGAAGGTAAACTCAGTAGGATCTTTAGGAGACATTTTTTAAATGAATCCATCAAATAAAACGTTAAAACTAACGAATATATTACGACTTAACCTAACCAATCGTTAGGTCAACTGTACGCCCTTGACGATTGGTTAGGATAGGTCGTGATATTTTCGTTAGTTAGCCTTATAAAACTAACTAAAGAAGGATGGAGGCCCTGATCTTCAGGTGATCCAATTTGGATATATATATATATATATATATAAGCAAAGAACCACAGGGAAAAGGAAAAGGAAACACGAAATCCGAGCGCTTTCGTGATATATTCACATCTTCAGGGACAAGAAAGATGTGAATATGTGAAGATGTGAATATATCACGAAAGCGCTCGGATTTCGTGTTTCCTATTCCTTTTCCCTGTGGTTCTTTGCTTATTTAAAAGATCACGTGTTCTTCTGTGATTTTATTGCATATATATATATATATATATATATATATATATATATATATATATACTGACGATTGGTTAGGTTAAGTCGTAATATTTTCATTAGTTTTAACGTTTTATTGGATTAGGTATACGCGGACAAAGTTCGGGAACGCAAACTACACTAGGATAATGTAGGGGAACGTAAACTACACTAGGATAACGTAGGGCGATTGACATTGGGATGTAAACAAGGGTAAAGATTCGGTAGTAGAACACATCCACCCAAATTGGTGACGAAAATAGGTTTTTCTGGTGTATTTCATGCTGTTTCAATTGAATCTGACCTTCATTTTTGCCGCAAATGCACCGTTATGGGGATCTCCCCCCGCCAACAAGGCTTTGAAGAGCAGGAAAATTGTGGACTAAAAATGGAATCGACTGAAACAGCATTAAATACACCAGAAAAACCTATTTTCGTCAGTAATATTCACGGCAAAAGTAACCTAACCTATTTGGCAATATTGGTTAATTCCTGTTTAACCGTCGGAAACTCCGTCCGAGTGGGACGTCATCTAGGCCTAGGTTAGAACCAGTCGTGATATTTTCATTAAAACTAACGAAAATAACACAACTTAACCTAACCAATTGTCAAGAGCATACAGTTGACCTAACCGGGCATTGGTACCCCATAATGAATTCGGGACCCAGAAAGGTAAGTAGGACCCCTAACCTAACCTAGCCTAGATGACGTCCCACTTGGAGTGGAAACTTCCATCACAGACATCCATTCTAAAGCGACTGTTGAATTCAAATGGGGCAGCCGCTGATTGGCTAATGATAACAACATGACTATATACTCACAGGACAAGATGGTTTGACTAGTGAATAATGGCGCAAAAATGTAATAATTTCGAAAGTAAATATCTCGATAAATAGGAATTTCCGGCAAAATTAATATAGAATAGTTTTCTTGTTTTTTTTTCGCTCTATCTCGCTGTATAAATATTAATATCGAGTTTGGTGGATGTGTTCTACCGAATCTTAACCTAAACAAGCAATTAGTAAACAAGATAATAAGCTATAATTAAAAGGTAGACCGCCGAATCGTAGGTAGACCGCAGACTATAGTAGCACCAAATGTTAGTTCAAGCGTTTGTCATTCTGTTCATATACTGTATATATTAGGTCATCCCATAAGTAATGCGGCATTTTTTAATTTTTTTTTTCCCATGTTTATCATTATTTTACGGATAGAAATAATCGAAAGCAGGTTTATTTTTATACTAGCCTAGTCTACTAAACTCGAAGCCTAGGTACCTGTATGGCTTAGCCTAACCCAAGGCTTACATTTTGACATACCTTAGTCGTCATTTTCTGAGCTATTAATTTTGTATTATTATTGTTAATTTAATGTGCCCTTATCGTTAAATGATGAATATTATGGAAGTGTCAAAAGAGCACATTCGCAACGTTATGCTTTGGGAGTTTAGAAAAGGCAACAATGCTAAGTTAAAAGCAGAAAGTTTGTGTCAAGTATACGGTGAAGGAACAATTAGTGTGAGCCAGTGCCAAAGATGGTTTCAGAATTTTCGCTCGGGAAACGTTAGTCTCAAAGATGAACCCCGTTCAGGACGACCAGTGGAATTTGATAAAGATCTTTTAAAAATAACAGTGGAAGAAAATCCGATTGTAACTGTTGAAGAATTGGCTGAAAAACTGCATTCAACTCATTCCACTGTGCATCGTCATTTAAAGGAGATAGGCAAGGTTTCACGATTGGGGCAATGGGTTCCTCACGACCTGTCAGAGGTACACTCGCAACAAAGAATCAACATTTGTTCATCTCTCCTTTCTCGGCTAAAAAGTGAACCATTTTTGAGTAGGATTGTTACAGGAGACGAAAAGTGGGTTCTGTACAACAATATTAAACGTTCTAGACAATGGATTAGTCCTGGGGAAAAACCAATACCACAGCCGAAACAGGGGCCTCATCCACGGAAGATTCTCTTGTGCGTTTGGTGGGATATGAATGGCATAATCCATTTTGAACTTCTTAACCCAAATCAGACTATCACCAAAGAGGTTTACTGTGCTCAGTTGGACCGTTTAA
Organism: Bathynomus jamesi; assembly: GCA_023014485.1. NCBI lineage: Eukaryota > Metazoa > Arthropoda > Malacostraca > Isopoda > Cirolanidae > Bathynomus > Bathynomus jamesi. Next base: position 82,903 of record JAJOZX010003808.1, read on the forward strand.
ATGCAGCACTTGAAGAAAAAAGGCCAGCATTAATCAATAGAAGAAGAGTGCTCTTTCATCAAGACAACGCACGACCTCATATCGCAAGAGATACCATACAAAAGCTTAATAATTTCGATTGGGAACTAATGAGCCATCCTCCATACTCACCCGACTTAGCCCCATCAGACTACTATCTTTTTAGGAGTTTAGCGAATCACCTGAAGGGAATGAAGATGTCAACAGCAGAAGAAGTCGAAACAACCTTAAAGAACTTTTTTAAATCAAAGTCAAACGATTTTTACAAACATGGTATTGAAAAGTTAGTAGAAAGATGGAGACTAGTGGTAGAAACTGGTGGAAATTATTTAGATCAATGTTCTTTTGATTAATGATCTAAATAATCCAGAACTCACCACGAGGAGGTGGCTGCGTGTCGAGCTCCACCCATGCCCTCCCAACCACCCATCCTTGCGCATGTTTTTTTCTATTAACGTTTTATTTAAACTTTATATTCAGCTTTACTTTCGAATGATGGCATTTTTTTACGTGACTGAAGTGTTGATCTTATGAAGCCATCTCGCGCGTTCAATCCAAATACTTTTGATGATGCTTCAGTCACTAATTTTACCATTCTTTCTACTACTTGTGTATGACAAGGGAATTTCTCGAATGGAGGGTACTCTTGTTTTCTATGAATTCTTCAATCTCATTTTCTGTCAGGTGTCTTGTCACAGGTGGTTCAGTGACAATGCATTTTTGCCAATTAATTAAATCAGTATAATCAGTAGCTTCAAATTGAATAACAGGTACTGTGAAACGCCTCACAACTTTTTCCTTGTTTGTTTGCCTTGCTTTCTTTATTCGCCTCCACGCTAATTCTCTTATGGCGCTGCGGTCATCATGAATCATTGATGCTAGAATATTTTCTGCATTTGCAAAAAATGCATTTCTTTGTATGACAGGGTTTACAATATCCTTTACTTCGTCATTCAGTGTTCTTGTTAGTTCAATAGTTTTGAAAACATGTTTTGAGCCATTGACAAAAGACGTACTTTGCTTAATAGAAAACCACATTGGGATGTAGACCTTCATTATAAAAGAAGCAATGTTCATGAGGTTCTCAGATGGACTTACAGTTGAAACGTATAGACGAAGCAAACGATTTGCTGTAGTCAGCCATCGTGAATGTGCCATTGTTTTGCCTGGACTACGATGAGCAAGATCTGGAGAGCAATATCCCTTTGTTATGGCCTGATGAATATCAATTAGATATTTTTGGTCGGTGCTAAGATCTTCACAGTCTACAGTTGGTTCCTCAGCATCAATCCTTTCAAACTCGACAATAGGAAGACTCTCACAGTTCTCTAATTCCCTGCCAATAGGACCGGAGAATCCGCGGGGGCCAGATGTTTTTCCCTCCAGCTTTGCAACTAAATGGCGTAATGGCAATTCATTGGCATGGAGCTGGCACACTAAATGTTGAACTGGCTTCTTCAGCTTCAATTCTATAAGCCTTATAACGCCTCCCTTTTCTCCAGTGTTGACTGCTGCACCATCGCATCCAATGGCAACAAGGTTTTCCAGGTTCATGTCATTATTTCCAATATACTCAAACATTCCTTTACATATTTCTTCAGCTGATCCAGAATTCACAGAATAATGGCCCAAATAATCTGAACCAGGTTCTCTCACTAAAGTGATATGTTCTTCTGTTACCTTCTTCTGATATAATTTGGACTCTTTTTTTTCTTGGAAGAGTGTAGAATCTTTTCGACCATCAAAATAGATTCCTTTGATTGGGACCTGATTTTGATCTTTCATAATTTCTGATCTCTTCTTTTGTCTTTCTCTTCTGATTTTACTCCTATCCACTACTTCAGATGTATTGTCAATAGAAACTTCTCCAATATCTTGCAATACTGCACTAACAATGAATGCTGCAGCTCGATCTGAAACTGCAGTCCTGTCACAAGCAGTAGCCACTGAAGGTAGATTTGTAGTTTTCCTTTTCTTGAATAATTGTTCTTCAGGTTGTTCGAGCTTTCTCTTCGAGCTAACTGGCTCTGGAAATGTATCGTCTGATATTTCGCCAGATTCACTTTCACTATTTGATGTCGATGATGATAATTCAACATTTGTATCCTGCAATTTCTCCTGTGAAGATTCTTTGGTGAGCCTCACAGCTTCTTTTTGCTTTCTTAGCAACGTAGATGCTTTTTTCTTTAAGAGTGTAATATCTACTCTATCAATAAACAGTTTTCTTTCACTCCTTTGATCTAAGAGGAACGTCACTTCTTCCTTTGGAACCGTTTTTTCTTTGGGACAAGAACATTATGTTAGTACTTTGCACTTGCACGCTGCAATGTCAAAAAGTTTCGTGTGTGCTTCTTTTTGAACATATCAATCTTTGCTTTGTAAGCTTCAGAATTTTTTCTGCTTTGGTATGGCTTCATAATGACACGATACTTTTCGTGGTAGCTTCTGAACATTGTTTCAATTCGCCTGTCTGACAGAATTGGGACGGAAGCACTTTCCCAAATTGTTTTCAATTTATCAACAACTTGTTCTAATATTTGAGATATTCAAGGATCTTTATTAGTATTCTGTTTCAAATCGTTTCTTACAAACAAGTAATATTTAAAAACTCCGTATGTAGGAAGATTCCTGTGCCACAAATCTTCCCCCATACCAAACATGGGGCACTCAGTTGAGGCCCTGGTTGATTTTGCACAAACTCGAGACATTTTGAAAGTATACAAATCTGAAAAAGAAAGAGCTAATATCAATTATACGTTAATTTCAGTTAATAGTACATGGCAAACTTAGGGCAACACAATACAGAAATGCAAAATATATAAGAAATATAGTTTACACTATCTGAGTAACACCAACAACAGAACACCCACCTGCTACGAGAGCGACAGCTACACTGAACCGAGGTACTCACGTGACAGCTGAGTGAGCTGACTATAGAAAACTGTTTTTAGAGAATAGAAACTTTTTTTAAAGGTTGACTGAGCTATTTTTATACAAGTGTGAATAAATTCTTGTCTATTGTGCATCGTGGACTCTTCTGTAATTATTGGTTAAAATCTGCTTTTTTCAATTTTTTTCAATATTGAAGGTCATTGTGGCACCTGAAGATATTAATGTTATGATTTTAAATTTATACCAGCTTATTTCCTCACTACTCCACACATTTTCCACACTAGCCAATTTGGAAATTCGAAAAATGAGTTTTTCACTCCGCCCTATTGTATATGTGTACTACCAGTGCAGTTATGCCAACGAGTTTGCCAATCAGTACCAGTACAACTGTAGTTGTGCAAAGACTTGAACGGTGGACACATTGAGCAGTTTTTGTGAAACATCTTATTGCTATAAATACTTCAAAAAACGTACATTTTTGTACGTCACTTTTTAATTCTATTTCCTTTTACTAAAGAATGTACTAAAATTCAAGCTTATCTCTTTAACTTTGGTTCCACCCCCACGATATATCCGTCTGTTGTCCGTCGTAAACAGGAAGTGCTCTCATTACTTCCTGGTGCACCGAAGACTCTAGTTTAAACTTACTTTGCTTATCTTACTTTTTATTACAAAGAAATTCCAAATTTCAGTTGATACGTTTTATCTCTCTCTCTCTCTCTCTCTCTCTCCTCTCTCTCTCTCTCTCTCTCTCTCTCTCTCTTTCCTCAATACTTTGTTTACATACTCGTATATATGCTAGAAAGTTCTAGAGAACAGACTTCTCAGACTTATGTTTTTTCATTAACAGGATTTGTTGAATGAAAGTTACTATCTGCTCTCATCCTGACCTCTTAACCTGTAACTCTCTACTGATTACGTATATAAGGACTTGCCTAGAGAGTGTAATGAACGAGGATCTTAATCTTGTTAATTTCGCATGAAGAATTCATGATAAGAGTCCGTGATTATGATTCATTCACTATAACATGAATACACAAAGAAATTTAGCTTTCAATGTTATGGAAATTTCGACAGCTTTTTCAAAGCATCTTGTCCTGTTGGCTTGGGTACGATGCTTATTCCTGTCTTGTTCTTCTAATATATTTCCATTTAATTTCTTTCAAGTTGAAAGATATTTTACCAAAGCTATTTTTTCATACATTTCATACATTTCATTTCATTCATACATTCCACACATTTTTTCATACTTTTCATACCATCCTTTCCGCCGCCTGTGAATTAGTCTTCGAGGCATTTTAGTTTTTAACAAGAATCTTCATCCAAGTGGATTTAATTTTTTTTGCGAGGCTTTCGCATACCCATATTATCTTGTTCCTTTCACAGAACAATTGTACAATAGACTATACCCAATTATGGTTAAACCAAACCAAACCATAATATTGTGATGATTGTATCGTTCTCTTTTTCCAGGAAATTCCTCCTACGATTCCATTTATTTCTCTTGTTGGAATGAGTTTTATGCTTGTAGTTTACATTGAATTCTAAGTCTATTGATAGAATTGCTCTAAAATCCCTTTTCGGGGATTTTGGTCAAGTTACACACACACACACACACACCCACCCACACCCCACACCCACACCCACATATATATATATAATCAGAACATACATTCCTTCAGAATGAGTTTTACATTAAATGTGAAGGTTTCATCTTCTTACAAAGAGTTATTCCGGCGATGTATACACTCACTTAGGGTACGAGCAGTTCGCAGAATCATTGCGAATCGTACTGATTATATAATTTGAGTCCCGTATTAACGGGACTTTCGTACGTAGCTCCTCCGCAGTAGAAGTAACACTGCAATGAAATCTCATTTTCAAAGAAAATCCAATCTTTTATTTACTTTCGTTTCTCTAGCTTGTTTGGTACCCACTGTGGGTATTACAAGGCCTCAAACCTTGTTTCATCAGGTGCAAGATGTATATGAAGTTTGTTTCCCCTAATGAAATCATATTAATGCACTTGTTTCATATATCTAGTTGCAAATTCATGCCGATAGCTCCCAAGCTTGCTCTACACAAACTGGACCCAAATTCAAATTCATGTTACTTGCATTTACTTAATTAAGGAGGAGATTGTAGGCACCAATCGACCAGGGAAGTACTCCGGAGGGGATGGGGGACGTTAGTCAGGAGATAGGGAGTGCTGGAACTCCCGTTTCTCCTGTCACTGTCCTGCTTAGCTGATCTTTTTCCAGCGTCTCATCTCCCTATGAGTAGTCCAGCATGCTATCAAACACACACTTCTCTCTCTATTCCTCACTACATATACATCCATCTTACACACTACACATTCTCTCCAAAACAAAAAAGAAAATTATTAATTAAGGATAATATTTGCATTTCGGCTCTCTTCTTCGCTTTCTATAGGGGGAGGGGGCTGTTTCTGGGAGCGCTCACCCTCTGCATAAAAAAAATCAGTACTCATAAGTTTCTTCGTGCACCCATACTACTTGCACTCATAATAAAACCCTGTAAAATGCTTTACAGTTTTTCACTTATGTAACGGCTAATTAATAATTAAAATTATTTTAAAGGATAAATAATATGATTAATGGCTACATGACTTTCTAATAAAGTGTTTATATGCCCAGAGGACTTATATAGTCTACTTCTACTCTTTAATCTTCCTTGAAATATTAGTGTAGAGGCGCCTCCAATAATTAATACCATCACGCAATTAAATACACAAATTATTACTTTAATCGGTACCTTTGAACTCCTAACCTAGCATCATTGTACCTATAAAAGGTAATTAATGAGCGCTACAAAACGCGACTAATTTTAACTCTCTGTAATTAATATATATATATATATATATATATATATATATATATATATACAAGGTGTTTCAGGGGGAAAGGTCAATACTTCGGGAGGTGATAGTATCGGTCATTGTGAGAAAAACGTTCATATGAACATGTGTCTAATTCTGAATGGTTACGGAGATAGAACTGTTTGAATCTGATGCGCGCGCAGCTCTTCCTCCCCTTTCCCTCCCCTATAACCTTGAACCATGTAAGCTGTAATGTAAGTATGTAACATAAGCCAATCGACAGCTGACTGTTGTGAGTGACATGGTATGGTGTTTAAAGCAGTGTTGAGAATGCCACACACCTTCACACATGCCGAATATGCAGATATGGTGTATGTCTACGATTTTTGCGATGGAAGTGCAACAACTGCTGTTGCAGAATACCGTCGACGGTTTCATTTCTGTATCTGATACCATTCAAAATGCCAATGTTTAAACATTAAATGTTAGAAACAGTAATTGGTTTCTCTTTCTTGATTACCATTAACAATGCTTTCGTATATGTAGATTCAAACAGCTCTGTCTCCGTAACCATTCAGAATTAGACACATGTTCATATGAACTTTTTTTCTCACAATGACCGATACTATCACCTCCCCGGTATTGACCTTTCCTCCCGAAACACCTTGTATATACTGTATATACCAGTGGTTCTTAACCTGGGAGGCGCGCCCCCCTAGGTAATTTCCAGGGGGGGCGCGATCCCTTGGGGAAAAACACTAATTGTATTTGTTATTCTCTTAACGAGAGCATGGGCTAATATTGAGAAGTTTATGAAAAAATGCAAAAGTATCCCCCTCCAAGGGGGGCGTGGAGGGAAGGACCAATTCCTAGAGGGGGCATGGTAGTAAAAAGGTTAAGAACCACTGGTATATACAGTATATCTGTCTCAGTGGTGTGAAAAAACTATTTAAACAATAAAATGACAGTTTCTTATGTATTTTGTCAGCGCAGTTAAAAACTGTGTCCTTTCATATTTTTGGACACAAACCTTTTTATTATTTATCTGTATATGGTTTGTTCTTGTTCGGCAATCTCAATTTTTTTTTTTAAAATACCATAAAATTTAGTATTTTCGCGTGACATTTATTTTTTCCATGTGTGATGAAGCAGTACTGTACAGGTAAAATATCCAGTATACACGAGCGTTGACCAATATTTAGCTTCAGACTATATCCATGTGGTATTCGTGTGGTAAAACGTTATTTTTAGGCTTTTCACACAATTGTTATTTTATCCTTGGCTTTACCAAGTCATTAACTGATAATCTCGTTCGTAAATATTTAGTATTTAGGCCAGAAATGAACTTAAATTTGCTACTATTGTTTGGGTATAATAATACGAGCCATAAACCCTGTATCATTTTTTTGTTTCAGTGACTCGACACTAACAAATTTTAACAAGAAAAGTATTACATTTTTTAACTCAAGTCCCTTTTTGAAGTGTGAAAAAAATGACATGATTTTGCAAAAAGAAGTTACATTTCCTCATTTTTAATAATAAGCCAATCAAAACTCAGTTAAGTAGGGTTTTTTTTTTAACATAGGCTATATGGTTAACCTTTGGTTAGCTTCCTCCCGAATTGGATATATTGGCAAATTGGATATATTGGCAAGTTTGTTTTATGATCTATTTATCGGGTATCATTTTTTCTCATTTTTTTCTAATTTTTCAACGCAAAAACCTTAGACTTACAGTTTAACGTGGAATCCGAACCACGCCCCACCAGCAGCCCAGCGTCTTAACCACTAGGCCACTCAGGGTACCCATTTATCTACCAACCACTTTCTTTATTGTGTGGAAGGATGAACAGCTGGGTTTTGCTGCGCGCCGCCTGCCGTCACTGGGTCTCGATCCCGGGGCCGATGGATTCGTAGTCAGCGACGGTAACCACTACACCACCGAGGCGCATGTACCGTATATATATATATATATATATATATATATATATGTGTGTGTGTGTGTGTGTAAAGCAATAAATAAATAAAAACTATAGCTATAAATCAAAACAAGAAACCACTAAGAGAATGTCTTTTGTTTGGGGTCTTTTTCTTTTGAGGTTTTCAAACAGTGAGGATATATTGGCAAATTTGTTTTATGATCCATTTATCAGGTATCATTTTTTCTCATTTTTCCTCATTTTTTCTCATTTTTCAACGCAAAAACTTTCTCTACTTTTCACGCAGTTTCTAAAGCAATATTTTCTTTCCATCGGCCTTTCGTTTCTTCCCTTGTACAGGTTAGGCTTAAAGCAATATTATTTAATGTTTCCTTAACAAAAAGCTGTTCAAACGGATATACTGGTATAAAACTATAGACCAGAGCTTTCCAAACAGTGTGTCGCGACACATTAGTGTTTTTTGTATTTTGAAAATTTTGATTTTTCTATCAACAAAATCGGCTACAAGATAAACCACCTACTGAAAAATATCTGATATTTGATATTTGATAACAAAAATTAATTAATGTGTCGTGAAAATTTTTATGCTTAAATAGTGTGTCGCCAACGTGAAAAGTTTGGAAAGCTCTGCTATAGACAATGTCTGCCCGACTTACTTTCGAACGGAGAATAAAAATGAAAAAGAAAAGTACTCTGAATAGAAAGTATTTAAAAGATACATTTATTTAGCAATTCGATGGTGGTACATTGAGAATAAGTTGAAAGATTTTATTTAATTCCGGAAATGGTATCTTTTTATATTTAGTTTTAGAAGACTCTGCTTGCCCATAAATGTGAACTGCGTCATCATTTTGATCTACTGTCAGAGTACTCTTGAAATTATGTTTTGTAGAGTACTTTTAGCAGCCTCTTCACTCTTCTTTCTAAAGTAGACACAACGGACAAATTTAAGGGTGTTAATTGTAAAGATCCTTGTTGAATAAGTGTTATTTTGATGAAGGAAACCCTTGTATTTGAAGTTTAAGGCTGAGTTGGATTGCTGTGTACCTCGAACACTTCTTCTTAAACCTTTTTATTTTGATGTATCCGAGAGGTACAGTTGCTGTTAACTGCATGGTTTTACCTCCATACCAACAATAGTGCAGGGTCATATGAGGAGAAACTTCCATACAGCTTAATATGGAATTCTTTAACCGCTGGTCGCTATATCATCTGTACCCAGATGACGGTCACCCATCCAGCTATATACTATACCCAGCCCTATGTCGTTTAACTTAAATGATTTTGTAGGAAGCGGTATAATCACATGACTATGATGTAGCACAAGAAAGGGGATCAAGTAAAGATAATCCCTCCCAACAGAAAAAGAAGGGACTATCTTTACTTGATCATTTTTTGGGAGGGATCATCTTTACTTGGTAAGTTGTAGATAGTAAAGTTGTAGATAGAGTTACTGGTGTGCATACGCAGGCGGTCGAAAGCTACTGGAATAAGCACAAACTAAGAATTAAACGGATGATTGGATGTAAGCGAGAGTTCCTGAACTCGTACCTACAAGAATTTTTGTGGCTTGAACGACACAAATACAATGTTTTCAATGATTTTTGCGACACACTTGCCAGCCAATACCACTTTAATTAAAGTCTTTGGATCAAGTAAAGTTAAGCACCCCCAACCTTTTTTAGTTAGCTTTATAAGGCTAACTAACGAAAATATCACGACCTAATCTAACCAATCGTCAAGGGCGTACAGTTGACCTAACGATTGGTTAGGTTAAGTCGTGATATTTTCGTTAGTTAGCCTTATAAAGCTAACTAAAAAAGGTTGGGGGTGCTTATCTTTACTTGATCCATTGTAATAAATGAATTTTAATAAATTTTGTTTTCAAATAAATCATTTTTTTAAAAAAGATTCTCTTAATTTTTATCCATATGTCAGACTGCTTCACTTTACTTTACTTTCTGGGAGGGATTATCTTTACTTGGTCATTTTTGGGAGGGATTTGCTTTACTAGTGTGACCTGGGAGGGGTTATCTTTACTTGATCCAAGAAAGGTACAATAGGTTCAGATAGTCCGGTCATGAAATTCCATGTTTCTTACCAATAATTGTTGGTAAGAAACATGGAATTTCGTGACAGGACCTTTTGAAATGACTTTACAGTTTTATTACATGGTCATACTGAACGCTGCTGAATAGAACCACAAAAATCAACCTTAATTACATAATGTTAAAACATGGCCAATGTTCGTTATGCTTTTAATTAAATAGAATTTCAGACACTGGAATTCATTTGTTTAGAACTGTTCAAAGCCTAATCGAACCTAACCTATTTTAACGTAACTTAACCTAACCCGCAGATAACATGTCCATTAAATATCACATTGAGAAAATGACACGAGTCCAAGAAGTGTAATAAGAGTAATTATAAAAGAGTCTGTTCGTTATACTATGTCTGTTCGGATAAACACGTTCTTATAACATTAATTTGCATGAAAGATCATACACCACCAGCTATATTCTCAGGTGATCATTTCGAACGATATTACTCGTACTTCAAAGGAGTAATTTCTTTGAAGCCAATTAGACGTATGCAATCGAGTTCTACACTCGTTTGAAGACGGTTCCATTGTAAAACCCAAAACGTATTGGTTTTAAATAAAAAGAGTACATTTTACTTTTTAAATATTAATACACTATGCTCGGTTGTACGTCATTAAAATGGATACAGGCCCCTATATACAGGGTGAGAGAAAAATCTTTAAGGATTTTATACATAATAATTTGTTAATAATAAATAAATCCCAATGATATCACTGCAATGTATGCGATACTTTTCAAAGTAACTATACAAGGCCACGAATGAACATAGGCTAGAACAGGAAGATCCGAGGCACTAGCCCCAGTCAGCGCCATCTCAGTAAGGATGGAATACAGCACTTAAGAAAAAGTGTATCTTGTATCGTGGGCTATTTCTTATAATAACTGTGAAGAAATTTTGCGTTTATTTCAAGAAAAATATAATAAACCACCACCAAATGCAATCACTCTTCGATACTGGAAGCTCAAACTTTTTTGAAACAGGGAGCCTGGTAAAAGATCGTCCAAGAAGCGGAAAGCCAGTAACGACGACAGGAGACAACAACAAACAAAATGTCCTCTCCAGTTTTCAAGTTGATCTAGCAACTTCAACAAGAAAAATCACACAGGAATTGGGTATTTCCAAATTTTCAGTACCAATAATATTGAAATGACAGGGGTACCACGATTACAAACCCATTTACTCTCAGCTCATATACGACGCTGATTCTGATAGATGGTTACAATTTGCTGAAACAATGAGACAAAAGTTCGACAGTGATCCACATTTCCTTGGAAAGATCAAATTTTCAGGTGAATGTGTCTTCAGTTTAACGAGTAGAGGAAACAAACACAACGTCACTGCAGGGCGAAAATAATCCCAAAATATGACTGGGTAAACCCGTTAAAACGGCTACACCAACAGTTTGGGCGTGCATTGGTTATTCAGGACTCGTTTCCTTTGACATATCGAGAGATACAATGGATGGAAAACGCTATTGCCAGGTAATGAGAGACAAAGTTTTGCCACAGTTTACTAATGGCGCTGACAGGAATTGGCTTTATGAACATGATGGAGCGCCGCCACATTACTCTGCAGCTGCCCGTGAGAATCTAGATACGAACCTTGAAGGAAGATGGCTTGGGCGGCGGGATCACCTGATTTAAACCCTATGTGATTTCTGGTTTTGAGCATATTTGCGTGACAAACTCTGCACTCCTGGTTTCATCCATCCAAATGTGAATGCCCTTTGCCGCAGAATAGATGAACAACTGGAAAGGATCCCACTCGATATGTTCAGAAGAACAGCGAAGAGTTTCAGAGAGAGAATCCTCAAATGTATCATAGCGAATGGAGAACTCTTTGAAGATTAAATTACAATTTAACAAAATATTTGTATGAATAAAATTCTTATAGAATTTTTGTTTGATTTGTTTCATCATTTGAACACTCTGTACAATGTTGTTAACTAAATAATATATATATATATATATATATGTGTGTGTGTGTGTGTATATATACACACACACACACATACACACGCGCGTATGCTATTATATATCAGTACTTAAACATCCTTTAAAATAGAAATAAAGAAACCGAATAATTACGGATAGTCCCAAAACCAAACATGTTATTTAAAACTATGATTTATGACCCTTGAATTTCACAGTGAGCAAAAAGAAAAAGAAAAAAAAAAGCCAAATGCTTTTACTGCATTTTTTAAAGAAATTCCTTTTATAGAAATGTCATTTTCAGATTTGAATTATTACACTTTGAATAGGCACACCTCCATTTCTATTTCAATTGTTTATTCTGGCTGCGCAGGCT
>JAJOZX010003808.1:97500-107500 GCA_023014485.1 Bathynomus jamesi
CTCATCCCTTGACCGCCTCTTCGACATCGCACACGAACAGGCGATGTCGATGATCACAATCGAAGAGGACAGGGAGTTCCTGACGGGACAAAGGGCCGAGGTGCGGCGCGGCCGCATCTCCTCCACACGTGACATGACGCTGCACACTGAGGAGGAGCGTGCGAGGAGACAGGAAGCGGAAAGGAGCCGCCGGCAAGATGATGAAAGGGCGAACAGAGAGAGCCGAGAAGAACTCGTCGAACTGGCATCGAGCTCCAGCTCAGGTGCAAGCAGCCCGACTCGGTCACCGACACGGCGTCGTCGCCGAGAAGAAGAGGAAGAGCTCTCTCTCCCGGGCCCGTCCACGTCGAATGCAGAAGCATCTACGACCCCTTTACCACCCAAGCGATTCCGCGCGTCGAAAAAGATGATCACCCCTGATCTCTCCGCAGCGATGGATCGGACGAAACTTACCGACCGAGAAGGTGTTTTTTTGCTGTCGGCGGCTGCGAGGAGCTTGGGCCACGACCCTGAGGAGCTGGTCTTGAACCGCGAATCCTCCCGCCGCGACCGAGCAAAGTTCCGTGCTATGGCAGCAGCGGAAATGAAGGCAGCCTTCCATCCTACTGTGCCGCTGACCGTTCACTGGGACGGGAAAATCGTACCAGCGGCTGACGGAGGCCCTGCTGAAGATCGCCTTCCAGTTCTGGTGTCTGGGGAGAACGTCGACAAGCTTCTGGCTGTGCCCAGCCTCCCCGACGGCACCGGCCGCGCCATGGCGGAAGCCGTCCTCTCTGCCCTCGAGGATTGGGACATCAAGGGACGGATCTGTGCCCTCTCTTTTGACACCACCGCCTCAAACACAGGACTCTCAGGAGGAGCTTGCTATATCATTGAGCAGAAACTCGAGAAGACAGTGCTTCATTTGGCTTGCCGCCACCACATCCACGAACTGGTGTGCGAGAAGGCATTCACGGCGTGCCTCGGTCCCTCTACTGGTCCTGACATCCTCCTGTTCAAACGATTCGCCGCCCAGTGGGACTTCATCGATCAAACCAAAGCGAAGCCCTTCGAGGATGGAACCATGCCGCAGCACCTGAAGGACGCCCGCGACGACCTGCTGATCGAATTCAGCCGCCTCCTCGACGGTCAACATCCACGTGATGACTACAGGGAACTTCTGGAGCTCTCTGTAATTGTGCTGGGCGGTCCGAACAAGCGGGGTGCCCGGTTCGCTCGTCCCAGCGCCTTCCATCGCGCGCGCTGGATGGCAAAAGTCATCTATGCCATCAAACTGTTCCTGTTCCGGGAACAGTTTCAGATGTCGTCAGGCGAAGCGGCTGGAATCCGGCGATTCACCATCTTCGCCGTGTCCATCTACGTGACGGCCTGGTACAAAGCGCCGCTCCCGGCAACGGCCCCAGCCGCGGACCTCGCGCTGCTCAAGGCCCTCGTCTATTATCCGGACTCAGCGGTGGCCAAGGCGACGGCGACAGTCTTCGCCAGGCACCTATGGTACTTGAGCGAGCGCCTCGTCACCCTGGCCATCTTCGACGAGGGTATCGACTTGGCGACAAAGCGGGAGATGATTAAAGCGATGGAAGAAGAGGAAGGATCGGAGGATCCCCCGCGGCGTATCAATGTGGACCTGTCCACCGCCTCAATCGCCAACAATACATTGGCCAAGTTCACAACGACTACATCAAAAAGAGTTCTTCAAGGTTCTGGACATCAGCACCGCCTTCCTGCTCAAGGATCCGGAGGAGTGGCGGACGGACCCAGCCTTCATCGCCGCATCCCGCCGAGTCCAGGCCCTTCAAGTTGTCAATGACTTCGCGGAGCGCGGGGTGGCGTTGATGCAGTCTTTCAACCTGGCCCTTACCAAGAGTGAAGACCAAAGGCAGTTCCTCTTACAAGTGGTCGAGAAGCACCGCTGTGACTTCCCAACCGCCCGCAAGTCCACCGTGACCTCTGCAAAGTAGGCAACAATGAGAGGGAGATGGGCGCCCATGATACCCCCCCCCCTTGAGGGGCTAATACTCGAGTTGAGGGGGACCTAGAGTTGAAAGTATGAAGTCCAGTTATATGTTTTAGGTCAAGATTAGTAGCTTGAACAAACTAGAAGTGATATTTTATTTGCTAGAGGCATAGAACATCATGATCTAAAATTTCTACTTTTCGAGAAAATATACAAACTTTGACCGTATTGAGGCAGTTCTAAATATTGTTTTATTTCAAAAATATTTTACACACGATATGTTTTGACAAAATGGAACCAGAAACGCGCCCGTCCCGATAAAAATTCAAACTTTCGAAATAAGTGTCACCCTAATATATATATATTATATCCCCGCAAGGGGGTTCTAAGCTCGTGCTCTTGAGTGCTCTTTGTGCTCGTTTGTACGTGCTTGTTCCTGGAGGTTTCACGTGCGCCCTCCCGGCCCTAGCACCCAAGGATGATGGGGCTCGACCCTGCAGTCCTTGTCATCCTTGGTCTTTTTCCACTTCGACTGTCCCCTCCACCCTTTCTTTTTCCTCTGTCTTTCCTCTCACTTTTTCTTTGTTTTTCCGCTGAGATATGCCCTTTAAATAGAGGCGAATCGGTTCTTCCTGAAAAAAAAAAAAAAAAATATATAATATATATATATATATATATATATATATATATATATTTATATATATATATATATATATATATATATATATATGAGATGAATTTCACAATTAAGCACGATTTGCATCATATATATATATATATTGACACTTTGGCGCCGCTGATTGAGAGGTTCTTATGCAATACTCTTGTGAGTTCCCGTGAAATGATCACTGCTTCCGTGGCTGGGGTCCTTCCGAGTGTGCTGAGCGCATCACGGAGATGATACTCTCGGGTATGGAGGCGTACATTTCATATTCTATTCCTACTATTAATGCAAAAAAACCTCGGTTTAACTTTACTTATTCTAATGCTATCCGCAACAGAGAAGAGTCTTTCAGATGGTACAGTCGCCATCCAACTCCTTACTCTCACTCAGCTTATTTTTCTGCCCGGAATATCTTGCAAAATCTGTTCTTCGACTCGCCAAAAATTCCTTCATCCGATATAAATAAGAAAACCTATCCAATTCTAATTTTTTTCGCTCTTTCTGGCATCTAGCTAAGAACCTCTTCAACAACTTTCTTTCCTCTTCTTCTTCCCCTCCTCTTTTCCATTCCGACGGCTCAGTTGCCGTTTCTTGTCCTGACAAAGCTGAACTCTTTGCTAAAACGTTTGCCTCCAACCCAACCCTGGACAATTCCGGTGTTGCTCCATCTCCTCCTCCCTCTGACTTTATTATGTCTGAAATTAGAATCTCTTCCAAAGATGTTCTTTCTGCAATATCTGGGCTCAACTCTAAGAAGGCGTACGCTCCTGATGATGTTCCTCTTGTTGTTCTTAAGAACTGTGCTTCTATGCTGACACCCTGCCTAGGCAAACTCTTTCGTCTTTGTCTCTCATCTGGTACTTTTCCTTCCTGTTGGAAGTCCGCTTTCATTCAGCCTGTCCCAAAGAAGGGTGACCGCTCTCAACCGTCCAACCATGGCCCAATTGCTTTGATTTCTTGTCTCTCCAAAGTTTTTGAATCTATCCTTAATAGGAAGATTCTTAAACACCTCTCTTCTCACAATCTTCTTTCAGATCGTCAGTATGGTTTCCGCAATGGACACAATGGACTTTCGCAATGGACTTTCGAAACTGCCCTCCTTCGGTTTCTATCCTTCTATCTGTGCCTTCATCTCTAATTTCCTTTCTGGCGATTGTAGAAAGGAAATTAGAGCTGCAGCTGCAGTTGTAGATGGCCACTGTTCTTCTCCTAAAACTATTAACAGTGGTGTTCCTCAGGGTTCTGTTCTGCCACCCACTCCTTTCCTTTTATTTATTAATGATCTTTTTATTCGCAATTCCTGTCCTATTCACTTCTATGCCGATGATTCCGCTCTTCACTTCTCCAGCCACTTCCCACAAGCTGCACCTGCTTTTCAACAGTCACTCCACGATTCGCGTAGGACGACTATGGTACACCTACCTTTGATCTTTCTGCCATCTCTGATTGGGGCAGAGAAAACCTTGTGGCTTTCAATGCCTCAAAAAATCCATCGGTCTACTTTACATCTGTTCCTGCAGCTGTCTACTCTCCATCTGTTCCTCCGTCTGCCTACTCGTCACGATCTTCCACACGACTATCCCCCTTTCCTTCAACAACACACAACTTAATCCTTCCTCTTCTCTCTTCTCTTAACATTCTTGACGTTTCCTTTTCGCGTGATCTTTCCTGGAAAGATCACATATACTCTTTCCAAAACATCTTCTAAGAGGTTAGGTGTACTGTACCGCCTCCGCAGTTTCTTCAGCCGCTCAGTTGCTCTCTCTGTACAGGGATCTTATTCGCCCCTGTATGGAGTATGCTTCTCATGTATGGGGTGACTCAACCTACACAGCCGTACTTGACCGGGTGGAATCAAAGGCTTTTCGTCTCATCATTTCCCCGCCTTTTACTGACTGTATTCAATCCTTCTCTCTTCGCCGCAGTGTTGCCTCACTCTCGATTTACTATCAGTGTTATAACGGACATTGCTCTTCAGAACTCTCTAACTGCATGCCTCCTCCTTTAAGGAGAGCACGCAGCACCAGACTTTCTACATTTTCTGATTCCTTTTCTGTTCATCTCTCTAATGCAAAGGTTAATCGATATTTTCAACCTTTCATCTACTCAACCGGTAAACTCTGGAACAGTCTTCCTCAATCCATCTCTCCCACTGTCTATCACTTTCAGTCTTTCAAACGCAGCGTGTCCAGGCATTTCCAAAATCCTGAACCTTGATTTTGGCTCTCTTCTTCTTCTATTGAGGGTGGGGGGAAGCGCTTTTGCCGGCGTTCGCCCTTGGCTCCTCCTTCCTGCATAATAAAAATATATAGCCTATACAGAAAATGAAGACTTCCCGCACCCTTCTATACATAGAAATATTATCTTCTATCGTCTCAAATCACTCAAGAAGGAAGTTTTGAAAGACCATTAATTTCTTCTCTCTAAAGAAGTTATGTACCATTAAAAGAAGGTATTCTATCATCTGACAAGAAGCTTTGATACCCATAAGAAGAACAAACTTACCCCTAGAATGCACCCTCAAAAAGAAGTTTTATTTTGAGTATATATATATATGTGTGTGTGTGTGTGTGTGTGCGTGTGCATTACTAGAAAACAATTAATAATGAAACCGTCCACCTCAGCTCTCCCCCGTAAAGAGGGAACAGAAGTTAAATACCCCAAAACATATTCGAGAAAAAATTAGGGTAAACTGTTTCTGCCCCGTCTTCGAATTCCTTCGTGGAAGAGTGTTAAATGCCCATACAAAGACTGGGCACGATTTCTAAACAGTAGACTCTAGATATAATAACAAAGAACAGAGTAATCCCAAAGGTTCTTCATTGTTTTCCAATTCGTTTTTGCTAACATTTCGCAATAACTCATTTCATCATTAGGACTAAAACAGTGAGAGAGAGAGAGAGAGAGAGAGAGAGAGAGAGCGAGAGAGACAAAACATAATTCCAAGGATTAAAATACAAATCACAATTCATTTAATTGAGGGCGAATTATTGTAGTAAATATTCAGAGGAAAATGTATGACTTAAAATTTAAAGAATTTTTTTAGGAAAACCTGAATAGAAACAGTGAAACCCAATTAAGCAGTCAAATATGGAAATTATATTGATAACGTAAAACTCAAAAGCATATATATATATATATATGTGGTGTCCATAAATATCCTCCGTCATTTTAACAAGCTATTTTTGGTGATGTAAAACGAGATAATAAAACACGATATATTTTAAAATATAACACAATACCCTTAAATTTAATGCAAGTTATTAGTAACCTTTTCTACACTTGCTACGTTGGTGTTGGTGGTTCTGTAAACATGTAATTGATAGTCTGTTTCAAGCCACACCTGGTTCAACATCTCGAGTGACACTGCCTTGATGGTTGCTATAATCTTCTCTCTCAGAGCTTCCAAATTGTTTACCTTTTCGGATTAACCATGTTCTTTGACGTATTCCCAAAGAAAAACGTCGAGTGGCGCCAAGTTTTGCGATTTTGGGAACCGAGGAACTCGACCTGCTTGCCAGACCCAATAGTCACAATGTTACTGTAATGTGGTAGAGCTCCATCTTGTTGAAAGATTATGTTCAGTTCTTCTTCAGCTCCAGGGATTATGAAATTTTCAAGTATCTCCAGATAGATTGTACTAGTAACCATTCTTTCTGCGAAGAAGAAAGGACCTAGAACTCTGTTATAAGCTCACCCCACACATTCACTTTGGGGCTGTCGCGCACGTATTCCATGGTAGCATGTGGGTTATGAGCCCTGAAACTCAACTTTCCTGCTTGTGGAAAAAGTTGCTTCATCACAGAAAATAATGCGTTTCAGAAAATTCTGGTCCTCATGTAAATTCTGCACCACGAAAGCAGCATACTCCTCACGATTGAGCCTATCGTCAGTTTTAATTTCTTGTCAACGTTGTAATTTATACACCGTAAAAACGATATTTAAAGTATAAACACTTTTCTAAACACTTTTCTGACCCCAACTTTTTCACGCATTCAAAAGTCTAAGAATGCTTAGAATCTACGTGTTTACATCGAAGACGTATTTGGGAGGTGTTTATCACTATAAAACGCCGTTTTCCTTCTAAACCTCTTCTTGAACCCGTTCCTTATATATAAAAATGTCGTTTTCCTAAACGGCGTTTAAAATTAAAAAAAAAGCTTTAGTGTATTGAAATTTAAACATTTCAGTGATTACCAACAATGTGTATTCGAGTATAGATACTTGTGATTACGTTTCACGAGTTTACATTGTTTGGCTATGTAAATTCTAAACACGGCGTTTACTATGAAATTGAAGGTGTTTATGCGGGACTTTGTGAACTGTTCATTTACGAACGGCCAATTTGCGGCTACGTTGTGGAATTGTCTTTCATGGGTTACGCAGAAATGAATGATGTATGCACTCGACATCGTCACCTGACATCAGTCTACCTGATGAATTTTGGCAAGACACTTCCTGTTTTTTGAACTGTCTATGTCAATTTGTGATTGTTTTATCAGTTAGAGGTTCCTTCCCCAACACACGCCGAAAATTATGATCAACAGTGACAACTGACTTAAATTTAGCTAACTCATTAAGAGTCATTATACTTTCTCTTATACTGTCACCATGACAGTCGACGTTGCGTGTCAGGGTTCATCGAGCGTCTTACTGTGCTTTATTTTAAATCATACCGTATTATATTATCTCTTCTGTATCTTGTTAAAATTACGGAAAACACTTGTAGTAACCTTGTGTGTGTGTGTGTGTGTGAGAGAAAAAAAATTATAGATATGTATACATATGCACACATTTTATAGAAGGAGATTGTTGACACCAACCCAATCGACCATGGAAGTACTCCAGGTGGGGGAGGGACATTAAGCAGGTGATAGGGAGTGCTGGAACTCCCTCGTTTCTCCTGTCACTGTCCTACTTAGCTGATCTTTTTCCGTGTCTCATCTACCCTGTGAGAAATCCAGCATGTTCTCAAACACAAACGTCTCCCTCTATTCTTCATCACACAGACATACATTTTACACCCTACACAATCGTTTCAAAATTTATTTAAAAGAAAAAAAAGGCATCGTGGGGTCTCAGGGACCTTGATTTTGGTTCTCTCCTAATATAAGAAGGAATTTTTGGGGGCGCTCACCCTTGTCCCTTCCTTACTACATAAAAAAAGAAGTTGCGAAGTTTCCGCGAAACCACGAATTTGAAATGGGGAGCAGAAATTTTGATTCTCCTATTCGAGTCTTGTAAAAAAATTACTTCAGAAAGGTAAATAATAACGCATACCTGAATAACTTTTTATATACACCAAATAATTTTTTCAGCATTCGTACGTACGACACTCATAGAAAGAAGAAATCAACTTAGCATTCAAACTAAAGTTATAAAGTAATATGCATCGAAATCTTAATAATTGGAAAGGTTAATAAAGGCTCGTCAGTCTTGTTCAGTTTTATTTGATGAATCACGTTTGACCACTCTTGAATCCAATGCTTATTGAGCAGTTGTCGTATTTGTCATTCTCCCATGCTTTCCAACTAAACAGATTTGTCTCCATTTAATCAGTTTGGAATGAAACACAATATGTGAGGTGTATTACGTCTCAAACATGCTCCAGATCTTAAATTATGAAAAGCTCGAGAGAGTGAGAGTATTCGGCCTTTAGAAGCTGTTTAATCAGTCAGTTGTTCACTGAACCGGTTTGATTATATTTGAAGGTATGCATTTAAATAAAGTATATACACACTTGTAAAATGTAAAATTTACATTTGTAAAATTTATAAAATGTAAAATTTACATTTGTAAAATTTGTAAAATGTAAAATTTACATTTGTAAAATTTGTAAAATGTAAAATTTACATTTGTAAAATTTGTAAAATGTAAAATTTACATTTGTAAAATTTGTAAAATGTAAAATTTACATTTGTAAAAATTTGTAAAATGTAAAATTTACATTTGTAAAATTTGTAAAATGTAAAATTTACATTTGTAAAATTCAAGTAATAAAAGTTTTGCGTAAATTTAAAAATTTTATAAATTTTTTCCCTAAATTTTAAGATAAATGCTAAATAATTTGTAACTTTATAAAATAAAACAATCTTTAAAAGAGTATCTCAAAATGAGATATAAGGTTTCTGGTTAAATCTGGGTGTAAAGTGAGTAGCTTGAAGTGGTATCTCGCAACGGTTTAGTTTCGAAATGTCACTGTTCAGATAACAAAATACATCACTTAATCCCTCAATTTTACAACGTCTTTCCTCTATTCTGAGTTGGAATCAGTTTCTGCATAACATTATTTGGTCGAAAGTCTAATTTTGCTTTACTGCCTTCGTTTGAGCCTCACTCAGACGCCTGCTGATTCCTCGTCCTAGTGTGAAACTGAAGTAAAAATGAACTTCCCACACGTGGTCCCCAATGTAACGCTCCGAATTCTCAGAGCGTTCAAAATTTCATCATTTAGACTTTGTTCTTTTGATACTCGACTGACCTTTCACATTTATAGAAAATACTAAAAAAATACAATTAGTAAAAACGAAGAAATACCCCTAAAAAGACAATAAAAGGAAGTTTAAATTAATTTCATTTCTATACCATCACGCACGAATTGTATATATATATATATATATATATATATATATATATATATATAATATATATATATATATATATATATAAACTAATTCCATAAAGAAAACTTTACCAACACCAACACCACCAACACAAATTATACAAATTAATTCTATTTACCAAAAAAAAAAAAAAACGTGTGGGCTGATTCTATTTCCAAAAAATTACACTCCGCGATTCTACTTTTTATCGGCTGAAACACACGAGAACAATTTTCGCACACAATGAGATGAGATTTGCGTTTTTTTTTTTTTTTTTTTTTTTTTTTGTGCTTATTTTTGTGTTTGTCTTGCGTCCAAATATTATTTTACCTATTGTTTCGTATAATCGTTCACACACACACACACACACACACACACACACACACACATATATATATATATATATATATATATATATATATATACACATACATACACATACACAAAAGCACCAAAACAAAGAATTTTTTTTTTTAAATCAGTCATTAAAACACGGTTTTTACGATGAATTAATGATTGTCTTGAATTAAAACACAGATTAAAATTTTTGAATAGAGAAAATGTGAATGAAAAATCGAGAATATTCAAAGAATATTATGAAGACTTAGAAAGGGAGGTACAATTAAAGATTAAATATTAATAATAAGAGAGAGAGAGAGAGAGAGAGAGATGAAATAAAGTTGTAAAGATTATAACTCAAATCCTGATTCAGAAATAAATAAAATCAAATTCGCATCACTGTTTAGCCCGATAAAATGGGGTAAATAATTTAGTGCC
>JAJOZX010003808.1:112500-180000 GCA_023014485.1 Bathynomus jamesi
ACACACACATATATATATATATATACACACACACACACACTCATGTATGAAATATTGGTCTGGTAACTAAAGTTAAGTTATAATTCATTTATTTTTATTTAACAAAAAAAAATTAACAATAAAATTAACAATAAAAATTAACAATATTAATAGAGAATAAAGGTTTCAGGTTAAGAGATGAAGGATTTTAATCATGTTTTATTATGTAACATAATTTCCATTATGTTACATAATAAAAGGCACCAAAATATAATATGGTGTTTAGAAATTATGGGAATTCACAGAGAAAATATTTTATTATAATGATACAAATATGGTTAAGTATGTGCCAACCATTTCAGATGGTTACTCCAACTACGCTGGTTGATTGCACTAACCATATAATTTTTTCACCAAAATGAGTAACCACTGTTTGTGGAATCATCGCATGGTTGAATTGACCATTTGGGTTGGTTATCACATAGTTTTAACCATGTATTTGGTTACTGCAATCAATATTTTTTCTGTGAACTTCTAATCCTATTTAGCGTTGAAGTTCTAAACAGTTATTTGGAATAAATTTTCAAGCAATATTCTTCCTAAGGAATTGCAACACTGAGAAAAATGTTTTGTTGACTCGAACAAATGTAAATGTGTTGTAACAAAAGTGTTTGTTTAATTTTTAGAAAGTCATGTTTTCGTTTCGTGTTATAAAATTAATTTTGTTGATAATAATTTGTTACAGTAAAAAAAAAAAATTCAAACACACACACACACACACACACACACACACACACACACACACAGTATATAGAGTATATCTGTATATACAATATATTTGCTCTTCATCGAGCAAAATCTACTTATGTGGCTTGTAAACAGCAATTTATTACTACACAAAGAAAATGTTTTTTGAGGGGGGCAGGGAGAGAGTAATTTTTCTTTTGTTTTAAAAAATCTAATATTTGAATAATTCACAAAGTAAATATTTACTTTTAAATAGGGTAGGAAATTTTTATTAATTTTTCTTCGTCTTGAAAAAATGCTTTTTAAAATTTTGGCAAAATATTTATTTAATTTAAACAAATTTGTTTAAAATAAACATAAAATATGCTTATTTTTTGGAATTTGTTAAGCTCAAATTTATTGCATTCAGTATTTAATTGGCCAAATTTTCTGTAATTTTTTTTATTAGATTATTTTGTCGGGGTTCGAATTTCGATGATGGTAATAAGGAAACGGGAGTTAGAACAATGGTGCCGCATTAGTTGGCCTGAGCGTTGTTCCAGTTTCTGGTCCTTCTCAATGATTATTATTATTATTATTTTTTTTTATTTAATACTAACTTTATTGCCATATATTCAACTATGCACATTATACATGCAAAAATAAATGAAAAAATTTTATACCCTTACCGGATTCGAACCGCTCTCCCTGAAATATGCAACAAGCAACGTATATGTAGAGTCTTTTCTCGTTACGCCACCCTCAGTTAAAATTAGTCGTTTAGATAGATAGATAGATAGATAGATAGATAGATAGATAGATAGACGTTTTTATTGAATAATTTTTTTAGTTGCTAATTTTTATTTAAATAAACATGATTAGGGCAATCGTTCTATTGGCTGCCAAATGCTTTTTACCATGTATTCGTTTGTTTTATCTAAGTAATTTTTTCAATGTTACAACTACTGTCAAATAGAATCCCTTTCATACAAATACTTACTATTATTGGTAAATATTTGTATACATCATCTTGTATAAGGTTTAATAAGCAAATGACCATACATGACCTAATATCTATAATTATAGCCACAGTACTTAAAATGACTGTATGACCACTGTACACAAGTACAGTACTTAATCACTCATTTCTGGTTTTCTTCATTAAGTAAAGAGCATCCGAATCTTTGATGGTATCATCTGCGAAGATTTTGATCTTCTACGCCCTTCGTTTATGAGTGAATTAAACGTAATGTATGAGTATCATGTTCCAGGAATTTGGACCCATTTCTTAATCTTTACACCTCTCTCTCTCTCTCTCTCTCTCTCTCTCTCTCTTCTCTCTCTCTCTCTCTCTCTCTCTATATATATATATATATATATTAGTGGTGCACCGGTTAATCGGTATCGGCACCTGGCATGCCGATTAATCGCATTTTGCCGATATTAGGAAAATACCTTGCATGACCGATTAATCGGCATGCCAGGTGCCGATACCGATTAATCGGTGCACCACTAATATATATATATGTATGTATACTTTTGTGTCATGCTACACAAGAAGAAATCTGATGTACGTTCTTCATTGATTTTCAATATCGTTTGATGGCCTTATGGGGAGTGTTGTGCCTTCCCAGACAATATTGAGGCAATTTATAGCTCATATTTACCCTTTTGCAGATGTCACCCTCTTTACTTACCCACTTAAACAGTTCAGATATTTATATAAAGGCACGATCGTTATTCATATAAAGGTTTTAAGAGATACAGACAGGCCAAAAACTAATAGGTGCTTTTATATAATAAATAATTACCTAAAAACATCTGTATAGGAATAGAGTAAATAGACAGAAGTGTATTTTTCGATAGACACTCGTAAATGCTTTTAATTTTCGCGCTATTTATTAGTTTCTCTAGGTATGGACTAGCGTGAACAAGATACAGCCAACCAACGACGTGTTATGAATTTTGTCGAGTTTGATTCGATTTGCCTTTAATATTTGTTCGACACTTCCTCCATTTCCGTTTAATATACGGGGACATTCGTTCGATTTTTTTTTTGTTTGTTTTGCTTCTCGAAAAGGGCCATTTTCGCTTGATTTTTCTCTTCATTTCGATTCTTTGGAACGTATATTCATTTACGTGATGTAATTCTTTTATTTTATCGTTATACCATAATCAGTTTACATCACAGTTAATACTCATTCATTTTTAATGGTGACCGTACCGGTGCGCGAAAGCTGAAACACGTTGCGGGAAATAATTTAATCAAGGATATATAAGATTACATTGCACAATTCTACGTCTCGACATTTTAAATAATCTGGTTCGTGAATTTTTTACGAGTCGTTCGTAAACTGTGTTGACATTGTAATGTGAATGTAATACGCGTTTCCCTTACATACCTTCAAACTGACACGCACTAACTACATGAAAAAAAAACCATCTTACTCTATATATATATATATATATATATATATATATATATATATATACACACACACACAGAGGGTTGACAAAAGTAAATAGACACCACAATGATTGTTCTCGAGAACAAATGGCAAAGCTCATCAATAGAATGTCAGAACGTGTGTGTGAGCTTTTCATAATGGCAAAAGGGAAAGCAACACGATTCTAAATATGATGATTCAATAAATCTGCTATTATTTATTGACTTTTATTAATTAAATCAGAAACTATTAAAAAAAACAGAAGGTGTCCATTTACTTTTGTTAACCTTTGTACAGTTTCATATGTTGATTTTTTTTAATTAATTTTCTTTTCAAGGTAGATAATAATGAACACCTGCGTGATTAACACCTGTATATCTACTATATATATATATATATATATATATATATATATATAAAAAACTCAAATGAAATGGTATATTACAAATATATACATGAATTCCAATTCCAATAAAGAAAATAACTAAAACCAATCACCAAAGAAAATTTTATATATATTATATATATATATATATATATATATATATATATATTATATATATACACAAAGAGCAAAAAAAAATGTTAATAAACAACAACAGCAGCAACAACAACAAAAACAACAGGAGTGAAAATGATTTCTTTAAGTTTATTCAATTTTGCATTTAATTCGAAAACTATTTCGTCAGATCGGAAACAATGTTCGGGAAAAGACCTCAAATGACTTTGATTTCGGTCTAAGATTGCTCAAACTGTTTTCCAGTTTCCTTCGCCTACATATTTTATATCCGGGGAAGAGATGACAGCATTCCGACCTTTATTTTAATTGCATCATATATATATATATATAATATATATATATATACACACCATGGGATGAATTTCACAATTAAACACGTGAAATGAATGAATGAATGATGCAAACCCACAAGGAAAAGAAAAATGATTCCAAGGCCTTTCGTATATTCAGAGGTACGTCATTCCCTGATGAGGTATACTTCTGAATACACGAAACGCCTTAGAATCATTTTTCTTTTTCCTTGTGGGTTTGCATTATATATATATATATATATACTATATATATATATATATATATATATATATATATTATATATATATATATATATATATATATATATATATATATATATAATTAGATTAGATTAGATTATTTAATGGCTCCTTCGATATCAAAAGTGTACACTCTAAAAGGTGTCCGCTGTATGTACTTTAGAACCGAAAGAAAAGAAAGGACTAAATTTAGTTTTGTTTATAAGGTAAGCAAAGAGTACGCTCTTGATAGACCAAAAGGACTCTGAGAGTACTTTTTGTACTTTTTGTATTTTTTACTGAGTTCCGGAGGACACTGCTTGTAAGGAAGACAACCGTTTCATCTACTCTCTGTTTACTTTCATCCTTCTGTATATGTACTCTTAAAGTACCTTATTTTCTACATTTTCTATTTAGTCCTTTTCTTACTCTTGAATCTAAAGTACACACAGCGGACAATTTTTAAAATGATACAGCAGGAATTGTGTACTGTATTTTTTTAGTTTACTTGTTTTCACACACACACACACACACACACACACACACACACACACACATATATATATATATATATATTAGGGTGCCCGGTGGCTTAGTGGTTACGGTGACATACTTAGAACAATGTGGCACTGGCTCGCTCCCGGCTGCTGGCATCGGGTGAAGTTGAGTTGACCGCTTACTCTGTTTCTCCTCTGGCTCAAGTTACTCTTGAGGCACACTCACTTACAGCATCGTAAAAAATAAGCTTCTTGGATATTATCTTACTTTATCTATCTATCTATCTATCTATCTATCTCTCTCTCTCTCTCTCTATATATATATATATATATATATATATATATATATGATGCAAACCACAAGGAAAAAGAAAAATGATTCCAAGGCCTTTCGTGTATTCAGAAATACACCTCGTCGTCATTCCCTGACGAGGTGTACTTCTGAATACACGAAAGGCCTTGGAACTATTTTTCTTTTTCCTTGTGAATTTGCATCATTCATTCATTCACGTGTTTAATTGTGAAATTCATCCCATATATATATATATATATATATATATATATATATATATATATATATGTAAAAGCTTACGACGCCGAGGTATTTCCATAATAAAGTTATTTGCTTGATTAATGGAGACTTCCGCTGCAGACACATTTTTAGCTTTGGCAAAGGGTATACGTATATTTCTTTGTCCTTAAGAGGTTACGTATTCGTGACAAAGAACTTGATTTCAAGTGATATTAATGTACTTTTATGCTTGGACAAAAAACTACTGCTATCGATTATCTGCTTGCAGGCAAAGTTTGTATCGCCAAAAGCTCATTTTAGATTAAGGATGCATTATGCAATTTAAGGGTATCGTACGAGAGAGAGAGAGAGAGAGAGAGAGAGAGAGAGAGAGAGAGAGAGAGAGAGAGAGAGAGAGAGAGAGAGAGAGAGAGAGAGTTAAAATAAATGTTATTTCTTACTTGCTTTCACAATCTTGAATTCTGAATTAATCACAAAAATTGCGTTCCTTATTTTTATGTTGTATTAAATCGTATTTGAAATAATAACTTTACCTTCAAGCAATATAACCGGTACTAAAATTGCTTTATACGTTAGGAACATACACAAACCCCTTTTATTTTTCTTCCTCAGAAGTCAGATCGAAAGAATATTGGATGTTGGCCGTTGGGGTACATGTTTTACGCAATTATTTTATAAATTGGAGGCTTCATCCCAAGGAGCATGTTTTTCACATTGCGACATTGCATACCAATATTGTTATATTTTGCTAGTTTTATCCACTGAAAAAATAGTTCAAATACTAAATTAATACGTAGTTAACTATTTGCCAAATTGGAGGACTACTACTCCGTGCATGTTCCACTTTGCGACATTTATATACCAATATTGCTATATTTTGCTACATTTTTAGCCACGGAGAAAAATAGTTAAAACAACCAAATTAATACGTGGTTAACTATTTGTCACCGAATCCAAACTTGACAAATCTAACCATACTATGCTTACACCATGTTTATGCTTCTGGTAACGAATTAAATAGTTTGCGCAATCATAGATGATCACATAATTCATTTGGATTGTTTGGTAAACATACTCGTAAACCGTAAACTAATTTAATTTTTAATTCAAACATATTTCTCTGTGAGATTATTGGTGGAAATGTTGAATTTGCTTAACGGAAGGTATAATGATAGGAATATATTGGAATTTGCGTTACGAAGAGTATAATGACAGGAATATATTCGAATTTGCGTTACGAAGAGTACAATGACAGGAATATATTTGAATTTGCGTTATGAAGAGTATAATGACAGGAATATATTCGAATTTGCTTTGCGAAGAGTATAATGACAGGAATATATTCGAATTTGCGTTACGAAGAGTATAATGACAGGAATATATTCGAATTTGCGTTACGAAGAGTATAATGACAGGAATATATTCGAATTTGCGTTACGAAGAGTATAATGACAGGAATATATTTGAATTTGCGTTACGAAGAGTATAATGACAGGAATATATTTGAATTTGCGTTGCCACCAGATGTAGTGATCGCCTTTATTTATTTTCTTTCTTCATTATTTACGCTTCTTTCTACTTTACTATCGGCTCTTTATTTCATTATCTTTACACTCTCTTTACTCATTTCCACATACTTTACGTTATATTCATGGTAGCAACGCCGAGCCAAGACTATGAAAGTCCGTTACAACACGAAGGGGGAAGGGGGGTTTATTAATACTCTATTTTAACACTTGTGAACGTTTTATTGATTCCGAAAATGGTTTAGTTAATTTAGGGGGATGCGAGTATGAAATTTTACTAAATATTTACGTCGGAGAGGGGCACAAAACAATTTGATTTTAAGATCACATGGCTCCAACCTTACGCTTACGCGCCTGCCCAAGACTGACTCCCTTGGGGTAGCCCACTCTTGTCGGCCTCTGTCAGGATTGCCAACTCTTCCCATTTTAAACAATTTCAAACAATTTCACAATTTTAGTAAATGATTTATAAACATTTTAATAATTAATTAAACAGAAATTAATATTCTTAACTAAGCATTACTACACTCGCATCACCCCCTTGAAAATAAGTTTTTCCATTAGTAAAACTTATTAATATCGTTTAACAATGTTAATAAATTTATTCAACAAATTTATATATTTTGCAATTTTTTTTTTTTTTCTTTAACAATTCAGAGTTGAGATAGACAAGAAATAATTAGAATGACAAATTCCACACATATATTTTGTATCATTATAAAAACCGAAAACTTTATAATTTTCACATTTGCATAAAATAACATTTCACACTAATAATTAAATTACAACCTGTAACTAATCTATACATGCCAAAAAAAATAACGGAAAATTTTCTTACAGTGGCCACACAAATCTCAAGTTCACAATCTATTCCCGCGATTCCTCATCAACGATCGCTTTACATTTGAAACAGTTATTTGTATAGTTATACAGTTACTATCAGGGCAACATAGAAAAAAATAAGAAAAAGTTTACATAAAATACTGACCAAGAGCGCACATACTATTTCACGAAAAACACAACAATTATGGGCAATAATCGCACCCTTTCACTTATAATTTCATTACATAATAATCAGTACATTAATTTGCTGGACGTTGTTTAGATGACACTCCGCACGCTGACAACGGACTTCAATTTTCAATCGCAGCTCTCCTGCTCACTTCGCTAGAATGCAAGGGATTGCATCAATCAACATGCAACAGGGCAGCACGCTATAATGGTTCCGCTCTCTCTCCAATGGCGAAAAAAAAAACAAGAGACGTCCAATTCTAAAAGGATCAGGGGGGGAGATATACTGAAAGCGGGACCACGCGCTGGAATTGGACGGAATTTGCAATTCTAGAAGTCGATGAAGAAACTCGCCTTGTCTCATCTCCACTTTTGTCGGTGAACGCTGCTCTTCCTACGTCCAGCTGAAAGACTCTTCTACTGGCAACAATCAACGATCACTCCGCCGTAGGCCGTTTCCCAACGAACCTACTGTATGTCTGTATGGACAGTACAGTCGTAGGCACCCGTTCAAGCTCGTGGCTTGTCTACCGCGTGCTACGACACATATTTAGCGAAGCATTCGAGCAGCGTGACCAGCTACTGCCCGAAAAATACCAGTAGACCATCTTCGATCGAAACTTTCGTGTGCCAAGACCCTGCACACGTAAATTTCTCTTCTCTTCCGAAACTGTCCTGCGCCAACTGCTGCGCATTCGGTTCCTCTCTTCTACTCTTCTCTTCCGAAACCATCCTGCGCCAAGTCCCTGCGCAGTCTGGGTTTTCTCTCTCTCTCTCTCTCTCTCATTGGTGATCGATCACCTATCCGGTCGACTAAACTCATGGATGGAACTCGGATTCAACTTGGTTGACTCCAAACCGAGCCTTTGAAATTTTGAAAAAAAAGTTTATTCGAAACGTGTTTCTGCACTGCTTATCATTTCATATTTAATTTATCGAATTTTCTCGACAGTTCACTTCGAAATACTAACTACACATTTGCTCTGGCCAAATTCACGGAAAGAAAAAAAATTACACATCTCAAAATTTCGCAAAAATTTAATCAAATCTAGCTACCAATAAGGTCACTTATGGCAGTTACAGCGGAGAAGATAAAAAAGTCATAAAACGCACGAAACAAAATTGTACAGTATAAATAAAAAGCGCCCATACATAGTAACTGTTAGTATAATTTAAGAAATATTATTGTTCAAACTATCGTCAGAAATCACATCAATACTTTAAATACAAAAGACAAAATGAACCCCAGAAACTTCATGTCATCC
Source organism: Bathynomus jamesi (assembly GCA_023014485.1). Taxonomy (NCBI): domain Eukaryota; kingdom Metazoa; phylum Arthropoda; class Malacostraca; order Isopoda; family Cirolanidae; genus Bathynomus; species Bathynomus jamesi. The sequence continues at coordinate 121,534 of JAJOZX010003808.1, forward strand.
ATTCTCTGACAATCATGAACCCTCTTGCTTTGAGGAGGAGCACACAAAGACGCCACAAAAACGTTACTGGCTATCTAGAAGGCTCCATTTCCGAGTGTACACTTGAGCCAATGTTTCAAATGCATTAGTTAACCCGACTGAAGGTTTAAACAATAATAATTTTCCAAAACAGTTATTAAAAAGTAAAAAAAATTTAAATATTACTACCAAAAATTATTTTAATACAGTAATTCCAACTTGAAACTCTAAATTTCATATGAATTGAACTCGCAATTCAAATTACATCTGAGACACAACTCTCTCCTTCAACAGAAACCCCAGTATGGTTTGCAAATCACAAAAATCCCAGTAATTTATCGTTTCCAAGTGAAACTACAAATTTGCATAGTTATACTAAATAAGAATAGATAATATGCACTCAAATACATAACCTACTGTAAACAAACAAAACATTGCCTAATTGAGAGCGGTCGCTTTGTTTGTAAGCGAACCTCTATATCCCTAACCGAATGAACTGCATTATATCCTAACATAATTTCGTAATTTTTCCATGCAAACGCTCGAACTAAAAAAAAAGGACATTTTTCATTTCTAATACCCAAATTAAAATATCAAATAAAACATCCTTTTTAGAATACAATCTAAATTTCAATAAAAATTTTACCATTGTCATTGAACTGGAAGAAAGAAAAATAAAAATCGGCCTACCTATACAAATAAAATTGATTATTGAATGAATTTATAAAACGTAAAGAAAATATATGAAAAGAATTTCTACACAATTTCTGTAATTCAAAAAAATTATAATATCGAGATTTAGTAAAATATGTATACCTTAACTCACATAGGTTCCCAAAATAAAAATAAAATTTACTGCGCACTTTTAGACCTATAATTAATAAATTCAATGTTACGCGTGAAAGCACAATTTAGAATTTAATGCATAACATTTGTGCTTATTAAAGAAAAATCCTATGATTATTTATGTTAAACCAATTAAAATTTTGTTAAATAACTAAAAATTTACTACTCAATAGACATATACCGTAGTAACGGTTAATCTCCGAACAATATTTAACGATAGGCCTACAAGAAATCCTTCAGTACAATACAATAGCCATTTTACAAATATGTCGGAATTGTCGTGAAATGAACGAAAGGAACAGAGAGGAAAAAAAATAGATAATCAGCCTACCTACCAAACTTTATGAGTATATAAATATATATAATTATATATATAACTAATATATACGTATAAGTTAATAAGTAAGTAATAATGTTATAATTAATGAGTATATAAAAAAAAAAAAAAAAACAGAAAATTTCACAACACAATTTCTCTATTTCAGTTAAACGAATTCTGCTTATTTTGAAATTTAACACAATCCTATACGGCCAAATCTGACAAATTTAATATGTTTAAGATTATTTTTCGATTTGTCCCTTAAAATGTAACGTAATCCTATTTTAGCGCGAAGCGAGCGAAGCAAAAAGCCCGTAAATCTATATAAACAATTATTTAAAATAAGCCTATCATTATAATTTATGTACAACCAATCGAAATATAATCAAAAATCTGCTAATGAAACCCAGAAAATTTTTCATGTTCATGAAATGTTTTACAATCGGTACAAATTTTCGCTAAAACATTTTTAAGGACCGCATAAAATGTGTATCACAGTGTATTTAAACTAACAATTTACTTACGTACAAATTTTTTCTATATTAATCGTTATTATTATATTATCACAATTACTACTAATTCCAAAAGTTTTAAACAAAAAGTAAAAAGGTAAGCTGAAACAGGCATAACAGTGGAAGAGACGAAAAAAAAAGAAAAATTGAGTCCTCAGGCAGCACGATAAATTTTCAAAACTATGTCCTCTCCGACCTAATGAACGAAATTTAACGTAATAATGACTCGCAATATTGAGTCGGACAAGTTTTTCTACCGACTCTGCACCACGACTAAAAGAAATTTTGAGTCACTAGACTCAATCTCAAACAACAAATTTTGACGCGCGAATTTTGAAGCGACGTGACTCAGAATAATTTGGAAAACAAGGGACGCCATTTTGAAATTACATTTATAATGAATTTTAAGGAATGAAAATCGAAATTTGCCTGCAAACGGGGTAAACTTTGCATTTAGATATTTTAATAATCGAAATAAAATATTCATTAACGCTATTGGCTAATATACCGGGTTTGAAGAATTTTAATCGAAATACTAGTCACGTGGGTAAGCCTCACAAAATATGATGTAAGACCGCCGCTAGCCACCAGATGTAGTGATTAGATTATTAAAGAGCCTATTTAGCCGATATATGAGGGATACAACAGGTAATTAAGTATCTGTCCAGCTATAACAGTCGAATTTAACACCGACACAACCTTAAGGATTTTCGAAAGAACGCACCGGTAGGCATATTTTAGTTTTTATTTAAATACTAAATTAATTTACATTTACAGGCGATTAGGGCGAGGTCGAAAGTTAATACATAAAACAGCACCGAGAGAGAGAATTTGGTAATTTTCGATTTACATTAAACTGACAAGCTATACTTACAAAATTTTGAGAGCCCCAACAACCTGTGATCCTGCCTGAACAACCTCTAGAATTCAACTCCCCGTATGTAGGAACTTATGGTACCCTTGTAGAGGGTTTTCCCCCACTTCTTCCCCAATTCCCCCATACCCAACCGACACACCCACACCCATATATAAAAACCGTTACAAATCTCTGAGAAGTTACACAGACATCTTAAATTTATCTTTTCCAAAACGACTATATAAAAACTATATTAAAAGTTTAATTCGAAATACTCAGCCATTTCTCTCGGTTGCCCTTTATTAAATTTATTACAATCATTATAATTTCAATAAAAACAACCCAAAACATTCTCATTAAATACAATTTCAATCCAAACAAACAATAATTTATCGTAATTTGAACATTTATAAAAAACATTATAATCTTTAAGAAATATCATTATTAATCTTCTTAACTAGGCATTACTACAGCGTTACGAAGAGTATAATGACAGGAATATATTCGAATTTGCGTTACGAAGAGTATAATGACAGGAATATGCTCAAATTTGCCTTACGAAGGGTATACAAACAGAAATATATTCATAAAGTAAAATTATTCCATGTTACAATTATATTTAAAATGGAGTTACAAGTATACCCATTATTTATAATTATAAACTGAAAATTTAAATTAATTAGTGTTTCTCTTCAATCTATCTCTCTCTCTCTTCGCCGCAATGTTGCCACAGTCTCTCTTTACTATTGCTATTATAATGGACATTGCTCTTCTGAACTCTCTAATTAGAGGCAAAAGGTATTTTAACAGGATATTGTCAATTTTATACATTTCCGCACTGTTATTGAAATTATTTTTAAAATGGATAAATGCACATTCTAGAATATTCCTTTCAGTTATATCTGTATTTTTAACGAGCGCTTTGGAACTGTCCATTTTAAAAATAATTTCAATAACAATGCGGGAATGTATAAAATTGACAATATCCTGTTAAAATACCTTTTGTCTTTAATTAACTCTTGTTAATCATGTGCCAATCTTTTTATTTTTCTGTCCCGCTGTACATATGTATATATTTTTGTCATCTCGCCTTCTCCCTTCATTCCCTGATGAGGTGTACTTCTGAATACACGAAAGGACTTGGAATCATTTTTCATTTTCCTTGTGGATTTGCATCATATATATATATATAAAATCCTAAATATTTCAAGGTTTTAAAAGCTTACATATGCAAATATGCGTGCAGAGGGAAAACATTAACATAATGCCCGCTTAATCCGAAATGAACGTAAACTGGGGCCCGATACCCATTCCATATTTTCATACACAGTATTTATATTCTTTTCATTCGAATCCCGTCATCATCGTTATCATTCGAAAGTAAGCTTAGGTTTTACACCTGTCTGTCTGTCTGTCTGTCTCTCTCTCTCTCTCTCTCTCTCTCTCTCTCCTCTCTCTCTCTCTCTCTCTCTCTCTCTGTCACACCTTGTGACGTATTTTCCAGACAATCAGGTTTCGGGCATATATATATATAGTACTGTTCATAAGTCTGAGGACACCTCCGAATTTAACGAATATATTATTTTAATAAGAATTCTATTGTATAAAGGGGAAGACATTTTTAGGAAATATTTTTTTTAAAAGAAATAATGTTACACATTAAATTTGTACAAAATAAGGGTTTATAATCAATATTTTGTATATTTACCCCCCTACCCCCACCCACTCCTTAATAGTGTCAGAACATCCGTTTGGCACCGAAGACTCGCTTTTCTAAATAACCTTCGGGAATTTCGTCTATAATCATCTAAGGACGCATCTCTGCTAATAGTGTTGGTGATATTGTAAAAATTGAAAGGGGGCCGTATCACAAAGGGTTGAACAGACATGCCCTGTTATATGGACGTCATCTTATTGGACAAAACTTTGAACTTGTGCATGATAATAATAATTCCAGATTACAGCCAAAATAAACAAAAATTATTTGATGCAAAAGGAAGAAAGACCCCCTCTCCCCCGTTTCTGGAGAGCTAAATATATTATGGTAGTGGCCACTTGAAGTTGAAAGCCTTGACGTTAATCCCACCGAAAACAAATGAAAGCATCCCAAAACAAATATAACTAAGAAAAACCAAGAAACCCAAAATCATTATTATGGAATATTTTGCAAAGAATGTGCAGTGAAATTCCTAAAGGTTATCTAGAAAAACGTGTGTCTTCAGTGCCAAACATTAACTTAACATTAACTTAACATTAACATTAACTTAATATTAACATTAACTTAACATTAACACTAACTTAACATTAACTTAACATTAACATTAACATAACATTAACATTAACTTAACATTAACACTAACTTAACATTAACACTAACATTAACATTAACACTAACTTAACATTAACTTAACATTAACATTAACACTAACTTAACATTAACATTATTAAGGCGAGGAGCGAATATACAAAATATTGATTCTATTGTCTTATTTCTACAAATTTGATTTATAACATATTATTTTTATACAAAAATACATTTCCTACAAAATGTTGTTCTCTTTACCCAATTCTTAGTAAAATAACATTCCCATTAAATTCAGAGATGTCCTTAGACTTATGACATGTAATATATAGTAGGAAAAATTTATATACAGGGTGTCCCATAAGTCCGGTCTTATAAGAAAATTTATTTTAGATTAAATTCACGAAAGTAATACATTATAATTAAAACAAATATTCAAATTGATGTCTTGTTTTGGGACCTTATTATTTTTATTGTAGGTAGAAGAATAACGCGCAGTGGCTAATATAGAAGTGAGTTACAGTCGTAATGAAAAGGATGAGGCCTTCTACCTACAACAACAACAAAAAATAAGATCCCTAAACAAGATATCAATTTGACCATTTGTTTTAGTTCTAATGTATAATGTACATTTAATTTAAAATAAATTCTCCTATGAGACCGGACTTATGGGACACCCTGTATATTGTACAGTTCATTTGAAAAGGAAACAGTTCAGTGAATTACAAGTGTTATGGCATTTGTTATGATAGGAAACATGATAAATATGATTACACAGCATACAGAATGAAACAAAAATAAATTCTCGTATGAGACCGGACTTATGGGACACCCTGTATATTGTACAGTTCATTTGAAAAGGAAACAGTTCAATGAATTACAAGTTTTATGGCATTTGTTATGATAGGAAACATGATAAATATGATTACACAGCATACAGAATGAAACGGTAACAAGAAATTTTAAAAGAAAGTTGTAAGAATGAAAGCAATCTTTGAAAGTGTTTTCCTCCTCTGCAAGCAGAGCTGGACACGCTCTTTCACGTTGTAAAAATTCCATTGCAGTAGTTCATCGGGCTGTACGTTACTGATGACACGATAAATCTCTGTTTTTAATCCATCTAGAGTGCGTGCATCGTTCACATCCATGGCGTTTTTGAGTTTATCTGATGGATGAAAATCTGGAAGGGTTTTTGTCGTTAATTACTGATAAGTTACTGCAGATTTTCCTTTTGAATACAGTCTGTAATAAATGTTTACAGGTTACAGATAGATAGATAGATAGATAGATATTTCCCATAACAACCCATATTAATAATTAATCTTCTACAGACGGTTGACAAAAGTAAATAAACAACTCTGGTTTTTTCTTAGTTTTTGATTTGATAATAAAAGTCAATAAATTATAACATTTATTGAATCAATATACAGGGTGTTTCTAAAGTAACCATCTATTTTGCGAAATAATATGAATTATAAAAAAAACACCTTTAAAACATGAAAATATATATATATATTTAAACAAAATACATGCTATTTCAAAATAAATTCCTGAAAGAATATGGGCCAAAAGTTAATTATCAGTTTCTACGTGGCGACCATCAATGTCTCTACAGATCTCAAAGCGATCAACTGTTTCTCGGAATACACGTTCAAGCATTTCAGGAGTTATCTTTTGAACCGTTTCAGTAATACGATTTCGAAGATCAGCTATATCTCTAATTCTTCTACGGTACACTTCAGGCTTAATGAAACCCCAGGCAAAAAAATCTAAGGGTGTTAAATCAGGTGAACGTGCTGCCCAAGGTTGAGATCCTCCACGACCAATCCAACGAGCGGGAAAGCAGTTGTTGAGATAATCCCGAACAATTGTGGCATAATGGCATGGTGCTCCATCCTGTTGAAAGACCACTGTGTCAAGAATACCATCCTGACGAAGTTGAGGTTCGAGGAATTGTTCGAGCATGTCAAGGTACACGGTTCCTGTAATTGTGGCCTCCGAAAAAAAGAAAGGTCCATAACCTTTGACTTAGTCATACCAAGCCACACGTTCACTTTTGGCGTGTTTCGTTCCATTCAAATAATTCAGTTGTTTTTTGGTCTGCCCAAATGGGACAGTTATGTCGATTGACCCTTCCACACGTGTGGAAGGTCGCTTCATCACTGAACAAAATTTTGTTAATTAGATTCGCACTTTGAATTTGATTAATAAGCTCGGCACACATTGTTGCTCTTCGTGGATAATCTTCTTCTTGTAAGTTGTGGAACACTTGAATGTGGTATGGCTTTTTCTTTAAATCATAACGTAGAATTCTGTAAACCGTTGTTTGTGGAATTTCTAATCTGTGGGATGCCCTCACGAATCGATAATTGTGGATCCTCTTCGAATGCTTCTTGAACAGATTCGATTCTTTCGTGAGATCTTCTTGGCCGTCAGATCTACGCTCGTCATGCACAGATCCAGTCCTCATAAATTTGTTTACTAATTCGCGAATAGCCTGTTCTCTAGGGCCTGTTTTACGAAACCTTCTCTCAAACTTTTCTCTCTAATTTCATTGCACTTCATGCCTTTTATCCTGCATGTTACTACATAAACCCGTCTTGCACATTCATCATCAATGATATGGGTCTGAAAATAAATAAAATAATTAACAAAAAATCGTGTAAAGCAATTGAAATATTATAAATACATGAATTTTGTATAACAATGCACATACCATTATGCCAATATAACAATTGTTTAAAATCCCCCTATTTCACCAAAATAGATGGTTACTTTAGAAACACCCTGTATTTAGAATCGTGTTGCTTTTTCCTTTTGCTTTATGTAAAGATGACGCACGTTCTGACATCTCATTGGTGAACTTTGTCATTCTTTCTTGAGGACAATCATCGTTGTGTCTATTTATTTTTGTCAACGCTTTGTATGGTATAGTATTTGCTGTGCACACACACACACACACACACACACACACCACACACACACACCGTGTGGTGTGTTGCCTTTCTTTCAAAGTTAACAAACCACAAACCAACAGTGTGTTATTACCTCACTTTATACATCCAACTTCTGTTTACCAATTCACAGACTTTCTTTTCACTCCTCACTCTCTGTTTTCAATGACATTCCTGATTATATCTTTAAACAATGGAAAATGAACTGAAGTTCTATAATTAGGTGCTAAAAGGAACCCCTTGTCTTCCTCCTCTAAACATAAATTAATGAATTTGCTAAAAGACGCTATTTGATTCGCATTACATCTGAAGTTTAATTATACAAAATATAGGAACTAACTTCATTACAAATTAATTTTCTGCCAGAGAGAGAGAGAGAGAGAGAGAGAGAGAGAGAGAGAGAGAGAGAGAGAGAGAGAGAGAGAGAGAGAGAGAGAGAGAGAGAGTTACAAGGAGTTACAAGGAAAAGTAGTACCTCAAAAGGCCTTGCGGCCCATACTGAGGAGGTACCAATGGCAACGGGTGCCAGGGAAAATTTTCTATACACTCAAATAGTGTGCAAGATTTGGTCTAACCTTTTCTTGAACTGATCCACAGAGGAACTGTTCACAACTTCTGAAGGTAACCTGTTCCACGTGTCACAGATCTTATACGTAAAGTAATTCCCACACACACTAGTCCTAAACCGTTTTAAATCCAACTTCCAACCATTGTTGCGAGTTGGGTTATCATTTAAACTAAACATGCTTCTAAAATCGACATCGTTGAACCCGCGTAAGAGCTTGAAAACTTCGATCAATTGACCGCGCAGCCTCCGAGTTTCCAGCGAAAACAAGTTCAGGGCGCGTAAGCGTCGATTGTAGCCCATATGCCTAACGGAAGGGATTAACTTTGTGGCCCTTGCCTGCACTCGCTCCAGCCTCTCAATATCTTTCCTGAGGGTGGGCGACCAGAACTTCACTGCATACTCCAGGTGCGGCCGAACCAAGGAATTGTACAGAGAGAGCACAATCTCCTTGTTCCGAAACTGAAATTGCCTCCTGATATAACCCAACAGCTTCTGGCTTTCTTTTCCACCTCTACGCACTGTTTGGTAAACTTAAGGTCGCTGCTAATTAGCACACCCAAGTCCTTTTCCAAATCAGTCGCCTCGATATTACTCCCCAACATGGAGTAGTTCGACTTGGGATTGGCATAGCCAATGTGCATCACTTTGCACTTACCCAAGTTAAACGGCATTTGCCATTTTTCGGACCACTCTCCTATCCTACCTAGGTCCGCACGCAGTTCCTCGATCGCTTCGGGCGTCCCAACATTGGCCCCAAGCTTGGTGTCATCAGCGAATTTGGCGATCCGACTGACGATGCCACCGTCTATATCATGTATGTAAATGATAAATACCAGTGGCCCCAAAACGGAACCCTGAGGAACCCGACTAGTAACCGAGGCCCAATCCGAACTGGCCCCTTTAATTACAACCCTCTGCCGCCTATTCTTCAGCCAGTTTTCGATCCACCTACCTACTTCCCCACCGATACCCAGCGCGCGCACTTTCGCTATTAGCCGGCGGTGAGGTACCTTATCAAAGGCTTTCTGGAAGTCGAGATAAAGTATATCAATCGCCCTACTCTTCGTACTCGTTCACTCAACATGACGGTGGAAAAACAAAACTCGAGCAAGTTGGTGAGACACGACCTATGCCGCCTAAACCCATGTTGGGAATCCGCAGCAGCTTGTACGAATCCAATGGTCACGATCCTATCCGCTATTATCCCCTCTAATAACACTGGCCAACAAATGAAACTTTTTTCTCATCACAAACATGATCACACTTTTCTTAATGCATTTTCGCGCTGATTCCCGAATCTGGTTTTATTTCGTTTCAAGCACGTAGAGTTTATATAGATACACTGGTTTTGATATTTTTAAGTTTTTGATATTGCTATAAGAAAATTGATGGATGTATAGATCACACTTAGAATGCTAAACAAAATACATCATATACTTTATTCAATGTACTTATAAATATAAGAAATATACATTATTTTATTAAAAGCGCTGTGAGTGTGATTTCCTTTTGTAAATTTGGCCTGGATTGTCACGATACAGCATCCAACAATGGTCCGCCATCATGCTTCATTCCAATATCCTTGGTAGCGCTTCTCCATCATCTGAATATCTTGATGGAAGCGCTCCCTTGCTCGTCACTCACTCCCAGGTTTTCAGGAAAGAAATCTAAGTGGGAATGCAGGAAGTGAATTTTTAACGACATTCGACACTCCATTTCTTTGAAGGCATCAAGGAGGTTCTTGACTCCATCCTTATACGCAGGTGACTTGTTGCTTCTAAGAAAGTTTTTCACATATCCATTTTGAACGCCAGCCAAGCCTTCAATTCCAGCGGACTTAGGACTTTTTCAAATTCAGTGTCATTCAAAACCTCCCTTATTTGTGGCCCAACAAAAATTCTTCCTTCAATTTTGCTGCAGTAACCTTCGAATTTCCTTGAAAAGTATGGACCTTCAGAATTGACTTTACCCATTGCTTTAACAAATTCTTCATTAAACCAAGTTTAATGTGAAGAGGTGGCAGATAGATCTTTTGGGGATCCACTAAAGGGACAGACTGGACATTGCTTATCCCTGGGACATATGTATACCTAAGTGGCCAGTCACTTTTGGTGTAATGTTCTATAGTGGTGCGACTGTCCCACAGGCAAAGGAAACAACAAAATTTTGTGAATCCTGACTGCATACCCATAAGCATTCCTATAACTTTTAGATCTCCACAAACATTCCATTGATGACTGTCGTATTTGATTGCCTTCAGTAGTATATCCATATTGTCATATGTCTCTTTTAGATGGACGGAATGGGCAATGGGGATGGATGGCATTATATTACCATTATGCAAAAGAACTGCTTTCAGGGGTCATTCTTACATTGTCGAGGCATGTTGACTGACTTGAGCAAACTATAAATTAAAAAAAAATGTACACCAACTTGACACAACAAGTTCTTGGACTGGACTGATCTTTTGACACACAAAGCACGGCGTTGTTGCCTGAATCACAATGCTGCTAGACGTAAAAGCTCACACCTGAAATACATAAGATGTATAATTAAGATAATTGAAATCAATAAGATGAATAAACTAAAAAACACAATAAAATAAACACAATCAAATGTTGAAATATTAGTATTTTGCCTATTTAAAATGGTTAAATCTGTGTAGTATATATGCCTTCATCTTGAAAACTGTACGTGCTAGAAAAAATCTGAATGCAGTTTTGGAATCAGCGTGAAAAATGCTATCCAGCCACCACAAAGTTTACTCTGATGAAAAATCTTTGTTGACCAGTGTAATTTACCTACAACTGAAGTGAGACTAATGGGACGATAGTTCCCTGGACTTTCGTGATCCCCTTTCTTAAAGATAGGGGTCACGTTGGCTTCCCTCCAGTCACCAGGCACCTGGCCCGTCTCCAACGATTTGTTGAAGACTGTAGCCAGGTGGGGAGCCACCTGATCGCGCACCTCCCGCAACACTCTGGGGAGAAACTGGTCTGGCCCAGGAGCCTCAAACGCGCTCAGTTTGTCTATTCTATCGGCAACGACTGTCGCGGTACATCGAACACTATCCAGGCCAGCACCTTCGTGCCTCACGCCTGGCTCGGGATGATGCGGGTGTCCTCCCTGGTGAACACTCCCGCAAAGTACTCATTAAGCACATGGTGATGTCCGCGTCGGAGGTCCGCAGAACGTCGCTTCGGTCCTTTAACGGACCTATCATGCTTCTAATGGGCTTTCTACTATTAACATAACTGAAGAACTCCTTAGGGTTCCCCTTGCAGAGGCTTGCCACCCGTAGTTCTTCGTTGCGTTTCGCTAGCCTAACCTTCACCTTCACTTCCCTACACAGGCGGACATACGCCTCAGTGTTCTCGTGGGAACGATTGGCCTTCGCCCTTCTATACGCTACTTTCCTATTTCGGATAGCCGAAGCGATGTCACGACTGAACAACTTAGGCTGCGTTGAAGCAGGGGTGACCGATTTTGAGGGTATGGCAGCAGACTGCAACACCATAAACTCGTCCCGGAATGCAGTCCACACTCCCTCAACATCGCTGCCGACCTCTAACCCCATCTCACCTACGCTATTCCGGAAGCTAACAAAGTCCGCCCGCCGTAGATCGAGCTTACTGCTTCTCGGGTTACTACGCTTCACCCGAGGAACGCAGACACGGAACCTAATCAGACCGTGATCACTCCGGCCCAACGATTCGTCAACGGTGAGGCCAGTGACGAGGTTGTCTTCGGTCGTGAATACTAAGTCTAGAACGTTTTCGCCTCGTGTAGGCTCATTGACCCACTAAGTGAGGAAGTTCTCATCAGCAATGTCAACTAGCCTCCTCCCTTCAGCATCAGCAGTCCTGTCTTCCCACTTTATGCCGCGACAGTTGAAGTCTCCTAAAACTACACATACCCTATCCTCTAGCAGGCTACGGAGTTCGGTGTACAGGGCTGTATCCTCCTCGAGGAGGAGATGCGGAGGTCTGTACACCAAGATTAACCTATAGTTTGTCCCTCCCACGTTCAGATCGACGCCAAGCAGCTCCCGTTCCGATCGGAACTGGCAATCAACCGGACTCAACGTGTCCCTCACGTATATTAGTGCCCCTCCCCCCTCCCCACGGGTGCGGTCTTTGCGAAACATTCTATGCCCGGGAATTTCGAACTCCCCAACGTAGTCCCTACGATCATTATGAATCCAGGACTCGGTGATAGCAACGATATCCTGGTATTCTGATGCTAAGAGCGCTCGTAGCTCGCAAAATTTATTCCTAATCGACCTAGCATTAAAAAGCATCGCACGGAGGGAGTCTTCCCTATTCTGACCGCCCCCTAGCACGACCCGTTTCCCGAACAGCCAGGGCTGTCGGGAGTTGAAGAGCCCCTCACGAACGAGGGGGCAACTTCCGCAGGGGCCTGAGCCCCCTCCAACGGGGAAGGAGGGTCACTCACCTGTGCCTGGACGCACCCTTCAGTTGAAGGTACGTCCGCCACCGGCTCAACATCATCTCTCCCCGGTAGGGGCCCGTCATCTCTCCCCGGGCTCGACCTCACCATTCTGTATAGGTGCCGGTCGAGCAGCGCGCCTAGCACACCTTTACCCTTGTCATTGAGGTGGACACCATCCCTCTGGTAAAGGTCCCACCTACCCGAAAATGCGTCGAAGGGGTCAATAAACCTCACGCCCAACGGGACGCACAAGCCTTGCACCCTCTCGTTGATGCCAATGACCTTACTGAGCGCGTGGTCACTGGTATTCATCCGCGGTAAAATACCCATCAACATTCCCCTGTCTGTCTTCAGTTTTAGATCATCCGCAAGAGACATGATCTCGGTGATGATCCCTTCTGTAAAACCTACCCAACCGCCTTTGAGGAACAGGTCGTTGCCACCAGCATGGACAACGATCGCAGTCCTCCGACTAGCCACGCGCACCTTCTCTAGCTCCTTCCTTAAGTGCGCCGTTCCCCGCCCAGGTAAGCACCTTACCTTCCTCCTCTCCCGGTTTGCAGAAGCAAAGTACTTCTCCTGGCCCCTGATCTGCGAGTCCCCAATCAAAACGGTGTCTTCCTCCTTCGAGCACAGGAGACTAAAGCGGTTGGAGGTCCTAACAGGGCAACCGGGGTCTCAGGCTTCGGCTTCGCAGCCTTCTTGCCCGAAACCTTTCGATACCCGTCGCCACCCATAGACGCACTTACACCACCCGACCCACCCCGACCGGCAGCTACATCCTTCGGTTTCTTTGGGCCATTAGTAGGCCCCTTCCCACCGTTTTTCTTTATCGGCCCCTTCCCACAATGATGATTGTCCTCAGGAACAAATGGCAAAGCTCATCAATGGAATGCCAGAACGTGTGTCAACTTTACATAATGCAAAGGGGAAAGCAGCACGATTCTAAATATATTCATTCAATAAATGTGTTAATATTCGTTCACTTTTATTATCATATCAAAAACTATGGAAAAACAGAAGGTGTCTATTTACTTTTGTCAACCCTCTGTATATACAGTATATGAAATAAAAAAAAAAAAAAAAAAATCCCAGGCTACTTACACTGTGTATATACATATAATAAAATGTAAACGCAAAATTGCCCGAAAATAATACAGTAATGATAAATGATAACGATGTGAAGTGGAGCTGCAAACAAACTTTTTCATCCTATGAAGCCCGGACTGATGAATAGCTTGGATAATTGGATTGTCCGAGTTTGGAATTCTTCGCATTAGACTGTACTGACCTCGTCTTGTTACCTCCGGGAGGCTCGAGACATTATGGTTAGCAAACATTTGCGAAGCTGAGCATCTTGGAGGTAACTTATGAAACAGTCTAAAAGATCTGTTATAAAGCCACTTTATTAGAGTTCCACAATAAGTTTGCTTCCCCTATATATATTGTTTTCTTATGTCTGAGTCACATCAACTCAACCAATTGGTGCTAATTTGATTAAAGTATTTAAAATCTTGTACCTGCTCTATTCGAGTGACTTGGTTCACTCTTTCTCATTTTGAAACTAATATTAGCTGACTGTTTTCAGACTTTGGGTGGAATTGCGTAACCTTAGTTTTAGTAACATTAACAGTAATATTACAACAGATCCTATAGATTGCTACATAAGTTACCTCCAAGATGCTCAGCCTCTCAAATGTTCGCTAACGGCAACGTTCCGAGCCTCCCTGAGGTAACAAGACGTGCCCAATACAGTCTAATGCGAAGAATTAAAAATCAGACAATCCAATTGTCCTAGGTATTTATCAGTCCTGCTTTATGTCTTCTAGACTGTGGATCTCTTGGTACGAAAGTGTGTGTCTCTAGCTCGACTTAACTCCCGCATTAGCCATTCCATTACATGTAGGCCTACTTTTTATTTTTATGAAACTGCTATTACTATTTCTTTTTATTATTTCTCGTTTTCTTACGTGTATCATTCTTAGTTCTTTACTACCATAGTCCTTCTTGTTTCTGCTTTTAAGGTTAGTGTTTAATTAGTTGTATCGTTGATTACCTTGATGGATACTGTACCTTTTTTATAGGTTGGAGGAATCGGTCTCCTGCCAATAAAGAGCATTATTGTCATTAACATTATAATAATTTTTGTAGTCTTAGCAGTGGGTAGGCTTTTTTTTAAATCATTATTACTTATTTCAGTACGTGTCTTATTTTTTATCTCCTGTAATCATAATTTTTAGTTGGTTTGTTTTTAAATATATTATTGTTTGATTTACCGCTTATAACCATCAAGAATATTGTATTATGTTATTGGATTTATATCTTGCCAATAAAGCTTATCATTATTACTCTCATTATCCTAAAATTAATATCATTGTTCTGCAAAAATAATCCGCAAACTTTCGGAAGAAAATGTAGACCTTTAACAGGTCTTATTAATGACATCAATTAATTACACTGTACAACAAATTTTTGGTTCAGAAAAAAACGGGAATAACATTCGGTCATTCTTAATATTTCGAGTGTGCTGATTCCAAATCTGAAAACAGTTTTTTTCTATCACGTCACGTTTTTTGTAATGACTGCTTAAAATTCATACCAAAAAATAAGAATATATGATAAACAGATAGGCTTTATCATATGGAACAGTTTAATTATTGCTATACTTCAACATATATGCACAAAATTAACATAAAACTCTCGTATTATACTGTTTTCAACTCATTATTTGTATTTATGCTGGCGTTTGTGTGATGCTTCTGGTTGGTCACGCTTTAAATTCCAGCAGAAATCGGCCAGCATAGCAGGACTCCACTTTCCTTTGTATCGGCTCTTCATTGTGGCTACAGTATATCCTGGTGGAACAGCATATGCGTTTTCCGGAAAGAATGAGAGATGTGAATGCAAAAATGAATTTTCAATGACATCTTACATCCGAGACGTTGGTATGAGTTGATAAGTTGATCCACAAGTACAGCATAGTTGTCGTATTTAGTGTTTCCAAGTAGACCGCTGCACACGTTTTTGAATGCACGCCAGGCTGCCAACTCAACCTCATCCATCACCGCTTCAAAGTGTTCGTCTAGCATGAGTTGGCGAATTTGTGGGCCGACGAATATGCCTTCTTTAATCTTGGCATCACTTATTTTTAGGAATTTTTCCTTTAGATATTTGAAGGCAGGCTTATCCTGTTTCAACGCCTTTGCAAATTGTTTCATCAGCCCTAGTTTTATGTGAAGTGGCGGCAAGATAACCTTTTCCTTTCGTACTAGTGGTTCGTGAATAACATTGTGAGATCCAGGTGAGGAATTGTCTCGCGGCGGCCATACTGAGCGTGTGTAGTGTTCAGACCTTGCTCGGCTATCCCACTTGCATAGGAAACACATGTATTTCGTATAGCCAGTTTGCAATCCATTGAGAATAGTCACAACCTTCAAATCTGCGCAGATAAGCCATTCGTGTTCATTGTATTTTATACAGTCCAGAATAAAAGCAAAATTGTCATACGTTACTCGCAAGACGACTGAATGAACGATCGGAACAGAAGGCATTGTGTTCCCATTGTGTAGCAGTACACCCTTAACACTGTACACTGTACAGAGATGCATCAATGAACAATCTCCACTGATTCGGTTCATAGCACAAACCCAGGGCATCGAACAGACCATGTATATCAATGCAATAACAAAGATTGTTCTTCATTGCGAAATATTCCTGCAAATCCAAGGAGCGCTTTCGGAATGCTGTAATTCGTACGTCTTCCGCCAGCAGATTCCATTCTTGTAGACGTGAGGCCAGCAGTTCACTGTGTTGCTTGGTAAGTATTAAATCACGGACCAAATCACCAAATCATTGAGTTCAGGCTGCGTGATGAGATGTTGTTCTTTCTTGGACTCGACTTGAGCTTCATAGCATTCGCCGTCTGATTCCGATTTGTCAGAGTCTGTGTTATCGGTCGGCATTTCAGCTGGAGGACGAGGGATGGGTATATCTGTAAAATGTTCCACATGACGCATAGCAGAACGAAGATTTGGGTAGACTATAGCCTTTTTCCCTTTTCTGTTGCAACCTGTAATGTGAGACAATAGACATTGTTGACTACTTAAGATAGCATAATTGTGTAATACATTATGCAGAGCAGGATATGCTAAAATGTGCTGAAAACACAAAATTTGACGTATATTCAGAAAAATAAAAGATTCAAACCTGTGATGTTCGTTAAGCAGAAATAGCAATCAGTTGAATGGTCCAGCGGCTCTCTCCATACCATTGGAACACCGAATCCCAGACCAGGACCGGTGCCTTTGAACCATGCAGATAACGAGCTTGTACATCTCACACAGTTTTAACGTTAATGTCCACAAATATAATAAAAACTGTCTGGCGAATTTTTGCACTCTCTAGGCATTGTAGCATAACATCAATAAAAACCTGTAAAATAAGAAAATGATAGATCAATTTGCAATTTCACACAATATAGACGATGTCGGTGAAATATACATAATTTGATAGCCATTATTCAATAATACTCACTTACAGCACCGATTTATGATAAAATATGGCTGACAATTTTGTTTTAAATGATTAATGAAAGAAATTTTTCATAAAATCAAAGTGGAAACACAGAGCCGAACACCACCATCACCACAGCATATGCATGACTGAACAAAATGTAAAAGATTCATTCAGAGAACCAGTGGTTCTCAAAATGATACAATGAAATAGGGTCATTTTCATAAACTCGGTGGGTGATATAAATAAATGAGTGTTATTTTCGCAATCTACGCATATACTGTAATTAGCCATAAAAATGGCGATCTCATTTCCGTTTTTTTTTACTGTTGTACAGTGTTATTAATCCTTAAGTTATGTATCCAACAAACAATTTTTGCTTCATTAGACGAAGCAATTAAACCAGTATATATATATATATATATATATATATATATATATATATATATATATATATATATATACACAGCCATCCCCCGTTTAACGACCGGGTTCCGTTCCGACGACCAGGTCGGTAAACGAAATGGTCGGTAAACGAAAGCCTTGTTTTATGGCTTTGGTACTTCTTTTTCTTCTTTCTTTCTTCTTCCTCCAAATGCTGTTGTTCTTCCAACTCTATCAGCTCTTCGTTTGTCAGCTCTCCCTCTTGGTATTCCACTAAGTTTTCCACATCTCCCACTTCTACTTCTAAATTGAGGATATTGGCGAGTAACACTATTTTTCTAATAATTTCATCGACATTTTCAAACTTATCGAAGCCTTCGAAATTACCCACAGATCGTTTTAGGCACTTCTTCCAAATGCCTTTCATACACTTCGCAGTAACATCCTCCCAAGCAGTTGCAATGTTTTTTATACAATGCAAAACATTTTATGATTTCCAAAAATCGGTACGATCGGTCGCGGTCGTATCCGCGGGTGGTCGATAAACGAGTAGGTCGTTAACCGGGGGATGGCTGTACGGTATATATATATATATACCTATATATAGTTAAAAAAGTGTAATGCCAAATGTTGTTAACTTTTTACCTCTTTTAATATACCATATATTTTCACGTTAATAACGGAATTCAAGCGTTAATTATAGCGTTAAACTTTTTAGAATAGAATTGAACGCTGAAGTTAACGCTTCATTGCGGAAAAAAAATGACGCGTTAAATTTTGGCCTTAAACTCTTTAGGGATATAAAACTTAATAAAAATAATCCTGAGTTTTGTTTCCTCCCGAACTGTTCATTCTGACGAAGATCAAGCTTGTTGCTCCACCTTACAAGTCTTCGCCCAAACTCGATCTCACGACCTCGCTATCGGCAACCGAGTGTCTTAACCACTAGGCTCCTAAGGGTACTCATTTATCTACCAACCAGTTATTTTGTACGGAAGCATAAACAGCTAGTTGAGCTAAGCATTTCCTACCTTCATCGGAAATCGAAGCCGGAACCGGTAGATTTGTACTGAGTAATGCTAACCTCTACACCATCCTGTATATACAGGGTGGGCCATAAGTCGCTTTACCGAAGTAAATTTCGTTAAAGTCACTTCGGTAAAGCGACTTATGGCCCACCCTATATATATATATATATATAGTATACTCGACATTCAGAAACCCAAATTGTGTACAGATTAGATTAGAGACAGAAATCTGACCTATATGTTTATACGTGACGAGAAAAATGAATCTTAGAACATGTTCTACTTTATTCAGTGTGAAAATAGAATGCAGTTTAATAACGCATTTACAGATAATAACCTCATAAAGTTCCATCTTATCTCATTTAACGACTGTCGTAATCTATCCAAACTTGCGAGACGATAAAATATACTTTTTTTTTTTTTCTAATTGCAGAATGAAAGGCTGTAAATAGCAAGTGTATGAATCCTTGTTCCTTCACTCGCCATTTCGACAGAGTGATTGTAAAGGGTTTTTTTTTTCTTCTTTTTTTAGCAAGAGGAAAAAGATCTTTTGGAATTCCAAAATGCGACTTTTTCCTAAATCCATTTTCATTAAAGTGCGGAAAACTGGTTTTGATTTTTAGGCGTTCCTTTTTTGTACTTTTTTTTTTGTTTTTTTTTGTTTTTTAAAAATTGAAAAAGAGATATTCTTGCATGCAAATAGTTTTTTTTGTTTTTTTCTAAATAAAAGGACCCCTATATATACTGTATATATATATATATATATATATATATATATATATATATATATATATATATAGGGGACGGGAATTGCGCTTCCATTTGTAGATATTACACTGGTTTCTTTTCCACGTTTTGATGTCTATCGGTTTGTGTTTGTTTATCTCGATGAATCTCGTTGATTTGTTAAGATGAACAAGAAAGATAGTTCTCTCTCTCTCTCTCCTCTCTCTCTCTCCTCTCTCTCTCTCTCTCTCTTTTTCACATGGTAGTTCATTGATTACGGTGGCGGACTCTGAGGTCTGGTCTATTCCCAACCGCTGGCACTGAGTGGAATTGAGTCGGCTACTTACCCTGTTTCTGCTCTGGTTCAGGTGACCCTTGGGGCACACTCACTCTCACGTAGTGGGGAATGGGCTTCCTGGATGTTCTCTCTCTCTCTCTCTCTCTCTCTCTCTCTCTCTCTCTCTCTCTCTCTCACACACACACACACACACACACACACATCCACACAATAAACATATTTTCCTTTCACCAGGAGTACATGACATTTCATTTTGATTTAAAAAAAAACTAACCTCACCTAACCTACTCTAACCAAACTTAACGTGCACTACATAACGAAGACCTAACCACGGACAGATAAACAAAGATGACGATGCTAGGTATAATATTTCCTTCAAAATAACGCGTTTCTATACAGGGTGTACATAAAGTCAGGATCTATTTTTGTGAAATAATTATTTTTTTCTATTTTTCTTTTCAGAAGCTCTTAGAATGAATACAGAAGAGCGTGTGGCAATAGTAATTTGGCGAATCGAGGGAAAGAAATACAATGACATCAGAGAGAAGTTTAGAAGGAGATTTCATAAGCCGGGGCCAATAGACAAGACAATACGAAAATTGGTGAACAAATTTAAACGAACGGGATCTGTAAATGATGAAGCAAGATCAGGACGACCCTGTATGTCAGATCTTACCGTGAATGCGGTACGCGGAATTATCACTGAGGAGCCACGTACGTCCGTTCGTGCTGCATCACACAGACTCGGCCTCCCGACGTCATCTGTGCACAAAATTCTGAAAGTTAATTTGCAGAAGAAAAGCTATCATTTGCAGGTTTTACATGATTTACATGAGGAAGATTTCCCTCGACGAAGTGCTGTGTGTGCTGATCTCGTAGAATAAATCTGGAGTGATAATTTAATGGACAACATTCTCTTTAGTGATGAAGCCACTTTCCATACGTGTGGAAAAGTAAATCGCCATAACTGTCGAATTTGGGCAGATGAAAGACCGAATGATTTCGTCCAAAATTGGGAAAGAGACTCACCTAAAGTTAATGTCTGGATGGGTTTAACAAAATCTAAGGTTTATGGTCCTTTTTCCTTTGCTGAAGCTACAGTTACGGGGCTTATTTATCTGGACATGTTACAGCAATTCCTTGAACTTCAGCTGGTTGGGGATAGGATTGTTAGTACCGTCGTCTATCAACATGATGGTGCTCCTTGTCACTATGCCAAAATTGTTCAGGATTATCTAAATGGACGTTTTCCAAATCGCTGGATCGGACGCGGAAGCAACAAAAGACCTTGGCCAGCGAGATCACCAGATTTAACCCCTTTAGATTTCTTTGCATGGGGCTTTATCAAATCGCACGTCTATCAGACGAAGATTACGAGTCTTGAAAACTTACGTACACGTATACGAACTGTTGCAGATAACATAACCCCGCAAATGCTCCAGAATGTGTTTAGAAATGCTGCGGAACGATTTGAGCTGTGCAGGGATACTGATGGGCGTCACGTCGAATCCTACTCTTAATTATTTAATAAATGTTACCACTTTATCATTTTATGATTGAATTCCATATACTGTAATTTCCAAGTGCTTCACAAAAATAGATCCTGACTTTATGTAAACCCTGTATATAAAATTCAATACCCTTGAATAAATATTTAAACGTAAAGTTTGAATTGGAATGCTGAGAAATAGCAATAAAATGACAAAGTCGAAAATTATGAAGATATTGAATTTTCACATTGTATTTCTTACGACATAAATTATTTATCTTGTTCCCTGTATAAACAGTGGTGAGAAATGGAAGCCTGCATCTACCAGATTTTACAATGAAGATATATATATATATATATATATATATATATATATATATATGTGTGTGTGTGTGTGTGTGTGTGTATGTGTGTGTGTGTGTGTAATACAAATAAGTGGAACGTTATTGTTGTTTAAAATGGTAGGAAATTGTCCATAATTTCATAGTTATAAATATTTGATGGCAAAACACTTTGTAAAGAGGACAACACACACACACACACACACACACACACACACACACATATATATATATATATATATATATATATATATATATATATATATATATATATTATAAAATATAATCAACGTTGAAGACATGTCAAGAAATTAATTTCAAGTTATAAGAAAGGTTTCGCTGTTTTGCACAAAGCATCACTCTGCCCATACACCCATTCAGGGTAGGAGCAGCTCACAGTATCATTGCCAAGTACATAGCGAATCAATGCTGACAAGGCTTCCTTCCGTATGTGGTTCATCACGACGGTCAATCTGAAAGTTACGAAGGCAGTAGATTTTATACAAAGATTATCAGCATGAATACTTTCAGACCCCCATATATACATACATACACATATATATATATATAATATTTAGGAGAAATCCAATGACAAGGAGAAATGTAAATGCCATGAAAAGTCTTCTTTAATGCGCAACGTTTCGAGCAATACGCTCATCTTCAGGCTGTTTAATAACAATGTGAAATTAAAATCAATATTGAATGAAAAACAAAACAGAAAATTTCTATAACCTATTCGTAAAGACAAATTTTAAAAGACTGAGAAAAGAGGGTTAAATTCTAAGTTATACAGATTTACATATAAAAATTAAGAAGCTATTTTTAAATACATATAGTAAATGTGAAATTAATACACTGGAAAAATTAACAATAGTACACTGGAATAATGGAACTAGCTACCTTACACTGCAGTTTCCGAGGCTGACTAATTTGAGCAGAGACAAGAACGGGAAACACAAGAGATGGCGAGGGCGATTGGGGAAGGAGGGATTATAAGGAATTGGGGAGGGAGGAGGGATCATAGCAAATTGAGGGGACGGCAGATGAGTCAACATTCAGACTAGGGGACAATGCTTTAATGAAAAGCGATTCTAAAATTCTTAGTGAGTTGGGACAAGTATTACAACCAAGAATTTTAAAACTGTCTAAAGTCTTGGTTGTAATACTTGTCCCAACTCACTAAGAATTTTAGAATCGCTTTTCATTAAAGCATTGTCCCCTAGTCTGAATGTTGACTCATCTGCCGTCCCCCTCAATTTGCTATGATCCCTCCTCCCTCCCCAATTCCTTATAATCCCTCCTTCCCCAATCGCCCTCGCCATCTCTTGTGTTTCCCGTTCTTGTCTCTGCTCAAATTAGTCAGCCTCGGAAACTGCAGTGTAAGGTAGCTAGTTCCATTATTCCAGTGTACTATTGTTAATTTTTCCAGTGTATTAATTTCACATTTACTATATGTATTTAAAAATAGCTTCTTAATTTTTATATGTAAATCTGTATAACTTAGAATTTAACCCTCTTTTCTCAGTCTTTTAAAATTTGTCTTTACGAATAGGTTATAGAAATTTTCTGTTTTGTTTTTCATTCAATATTGATTTTAATTCACATTGTTATTAAACAGCCTGAAGATGAGCGTATTGCTCGAAACGTTGCGCATTAAAGAAGACTTTTCATGGCATTTACATTTCTCCTTGTCATTGGATTTCTCCTAAATATTAAATTGAAGCTCTGTAGAAGCAACCCGCATGATTATATATATATATATATATATATATATATATATATATATATATATATATATATATATATATATATACGTATATATATATATATATATATATATATATATATATATATATATATATATATATATATATATGTGTGTGTGTGTGTGTGTGTGTGTGTGTGTGTACTCGTATATATTTTTTTTTTATGCAGGAAGGATAGGCCAAGGGCGAATGCCCTCAAAAGCGCCCCCCTCCCCTCCTATAGAAGAAGAAGAAGAGCCAAAATTAAGGTCCGGAGTTTTCGAGATGCCTAGACACTATGCGTTTGAAAGATTGGAGGTCATAGACAGGAGGAAAGATGGACTGAGGAGGACAGAAAAAGAATGAAAAAGTGTAGAAAGTCTGGTGCTGCGTGCTCTCCTTAAAGGAGGAGGCATGCAGTTAGAGAGTTTAGAGGAGCAATGTCCGTTATATGATAATAGCGATAGTAAAGAGAGAGTGAGGCAACATTGCGGCGAAGAGAGAGGGAATGAAGACAGTCAGTAAGAGGTGGGGAATTGATGAGACGAAAAGCCTTTTATTCCACCCGGTAAAGTACGGCTGTGTGGGTTGAGCCACCCCGCACATGAGAAGCATACTCCATACAGTGGCGAACAAGACCCCTGTACAGAGAGAGCAACTGAGCGGGGGTGAAGAAACCGCGGAGGCGATACAGCACACTTAACCTTTTAGAAGATGTTTTGGAAAGAGAGGATATGTGAGCTTTCCAAGGAAGATCACGAGAAAAGGAACCACCAAGAATGTTAATAGAAGAGGAAGGATTGAGTTGCGTGTTGTTGAAAGTAAGGGGATAGTCGTGTGACAAGTAGACAGATGGAAGAACCAAGTTTTTGAAGCATAAAAGCCACAAGGTTTTCTCTGCCCCAGTCAGAGATAACAGAAAAATCAGAGGTCAGGTGTTCCATAGCCGTCCTACGCGAATCCTTCTTTCTGATCATAGACCATTAGAAATATTAATTAACGTTACCAATTTATGCGCAACACGACTTAAAAAGAACTCAATAGGTAAGAATAATCGCGTCGATTGGTCCAATGTTAATATGCAGCAGAGAATAGAATACAAAGACAGAACATGTCACCTCTTTAATAATTTAGAAATTTTGCACCTTGGCTGTAATAATCCTTGCTCAAATGATTCTCACTGTAAACTCATAGATAGGTATTATAGTAAGATAATATCCCTGTTAAGAGAAGCAGGAAGCCCCTTGATTAAATCTTACAACTATCATACTAAGGTTATTCATGGATGGAATGATTTTATTGCCCCCCCTGAAGAGGGAATCGAAAGACGCCTATGATTTGTGGTGCTTTCATGGTAGACCCAGATTAGGACCAGTATACTTGAATATGTGTAGAAGTCGGGGTCAGTATAAGGCGGCCATAAGGCGATGTAAACAGGAAGAAGAGTCTATTCGAGCATCAAAAGCCTGTGAAGCTCGCATAAATAACGATAATAACAAATTTTGGAAATTTGTTAAGAATCAAACGGGTGTCAAAAAGTCCTCCCTCCGACAATCGATGGGGTGTCGGGGGAGGATGAAATTGCAAAGCTGTGGAAAAATCACTACTGTAACATTCTTAATAGTGTGAGTAGGGATAATCTTAAGATAGATTACAGCGAAACGATTGTGGGAGGGACAAGGGAAAATATTTTGATATCATTTTCTGAAGTAAAGAGGTTAATTAAAGAGTTAAAGACTGGTTCTGCGTCAGGGGTAGATGACTTATCGAATGAGCACTTAAAATATGCAAATGACGTAGTATGTCTGCATATATCATTGCTCCTATCAGCCATGCTTGCTCATAGCTATATCCCTGCAGAGTTCATGAGGGTATATATCTTGCCCTTGGTCAAAAGTAAGTACGGAGACATTCTGTCCAGCAATAATTACAGGCCCATTGCTGTCGCTTCCTGCTTCTCGAAACTACTAGAAAAACTCTTGTTACTCCGATTAAATGATTTCCTATGGACATCTCCTAATCAGTTTGGCTTTAAAAGGTCCCACTCAGCTGACCTGTGTATCTATGTACTTAAAGAAACAATATCTAAATACATTGACAGTAATTCAACCATTTATAGCTGTTTCCTTGATATAAGTAAGGCATATGATAGGGTGAACCACAATATTTTATTTGCAAAACTAGAAGACAGGAAGGTTCCCATGTACATATTAAATTTATTGAAATTTTGGTATGCCCACCAATCTTTCACTATTAGGTGGGGCAATGTACTATCCGAATGTTTTGGCTCCTCTTGCGGGGTGAGACAAGGTTCCTTGCTCTCCCCTATGCTGTTTAATGTGTATATCGACGGATTAATTGCTTCACTTAATGAGGCAACAGTGGGATGTTGTATAGATAACGCAAGGATAAATAACTTAGTTTATGCCGATGATATGGTGTTAATAAGTCCTTCTGTTAAAGGTCTGGATCGGCTACTAAATGTCTGCGAAGTGTATTCGCAGAAACATGATATTCTTTTTAATGTTACAAAAACTAAGGTTATGCAATTTCATCCGAAAAGCTGTAATCAGCCAGCTGATATAAGGTTTAAAATGAATGGTGAAGTAATTGAGGAAGTACAAGCGTTTAAGTATTTGGGTCAAACTATTACCAGCTCCTTGAGTGATGACTCGGATATAAGAAAACAATCTGGAAGCCTGTGTGCTAAAGCGAATATGACCATAAGGAACTTTCGTTTTTGTACAAGTGAAGCTAAAGACACACTCTTTCGTACTTTCTGCAGTAATATATACGGTCAGCAACTCTGGGTGAATTATAAAAAAGGTTCTGGCAGAACCCTAAATTTGCTGTATAACAGGTCTTTTAGACTCTTACATAAATTACCCCCGAGATGCTAAGCTTCGCAAATGTTTGCTACCCGCAATGTCCCGAGCTTCCCGGAGGTAACAAGACATGCTCAACACAGTCTAATGCAAAGAATTAAAAAATCAACCAACCCGATCATCCAAGCTATCCATGAGTCCTGCCATTTATCCTCTAAGCTATGGACTTCTTGGTACGAAAATGTCTGTCTGTAGCTCCACTTAACTTCGACAGTGCAGTATTATTTCTAATCAATTCTATATTTTCTATCATTAGTGTATGAACTGTCATTGTATTAATAATATTTGTCATATGGACTATAGTCTGCCAATAAACCTTTTCATTTCATTTCATTTTCATTTCATTTCATTTCATATATATATTTAGGATAAAAACGAAGACGTAGAGCAAAAAAGTCATTATATTTGGCTGCAGTCGACGTTTCGGGCAACTCTACCCATTTTCAAGGCCTAATAAATAAAAGCTAAAATTAATGCATGACAAAAATATACGAATGTCAAAAACTAAAACTAATTTATGGTACAAAAATAAAAACACTTCAAGAATAAAAATTAAAAAGCATAAAACAGGCATAAGCCAAAAACAAATCAAAAGTAAAAATTATATAAATTACAAAAATATACGAATGATAAAAATAAAACTTAAAAACTAAAAACATTCAAACATAAAATAGTTAAAAAACTTTACTAATAAAAAGTTAAATGAAAAAACACTAAAGTGCACCAAACATACCATGCACACTTGACAGCCACAAAAAAACTGAGGCGAAAAGGAGACAGGGTCAAGGGGAAAAAAAAAAAAATAAAAATTTTTAGTTTGTAGGTATTCTAATTAATATAAAGGGGGTAACAGCTAGAATCAATATTTAACCTCTTTTGGACCACTGGGTCAAATTTGTACCGTTTCCAATACACGCATTCATAACTTAACCCTACGAAAACCTTGGTCGTTAAGAGGTTAAACTGGAATTCAGAAATTTAATGCACAAAGATTGTAAATACGGAGAGAGGACGGGCATTTTAATGATTTAAGATTTTTAAAGTTATTAACAGAAATATCAACCTTACACTTAACAGAATGATTTCTAATGGCAGACTGTTCCTTTTTCGATAAAACTTTCCCTGTCCTATGGCTAATACCCATATGGGAACAAAATCTCGCCTGCAAAGAACGAACTCCAGTTTAAATATTGATTCTAGCTGTTACCCCATTTATATTAATTAGAATACCTACAAACTAAATTTTTTTTTTTTTTTTCCCCCCTTTGACCCTGTCTCCTTTTCGCCTCAGTTTTTTTGTGGCTGTCAAGTGAGCATGGTATGTTTGGTGCACTTTTGTGTTTTTTCATTTAACTTTTTATTAGTAAAGTTTTTTAACTATTTTATGTTTGAATGTTTTTAGTTTTTAAGTTTTAGTTTTATCATTCGTATATTTTTGTCATTTATATAATTTTTACTTTTGATTTGTTTTTGGCTTATGCCTGTTTTATGCTTTTTAATTTTTATTCTTGAAGTGTTTTTATTTTTGTACTATAAATTAGTTTTAGTTTTTGACATTCGTATATTTTTGTCATGCATTAATTTTAGCTTTTATTTATTAGGCCTTGAAAATGGGTAGAGTTGCCCGAAACGTCGGCTGCAGCCAAATATAATGACTTTTTTGCTCTACGTCGTCGTTTTTATCCTAAATGTAAAACTACGTCTCCTTAGGAGGGATCCTATTTCATATATAATATATATATATATATATATATATATATATGAGCTTATATGAGTTTATATGAGTTTTCCTGCCCAGTGTGACGGTTACACGTGTTTCGTTGGAAAGTCCGAATAAAAGTGATATTACAATAAAAATCCAGCAGTTAATCCTTTTTAAGTAGTGCCAAATTTTGAGTGAATATTCAGTGAACACAGTCGTATGCCTATTTAAGTGGTAAATAGCGGCGTTTGTTGAAATAAAGCAAATAAGATTAAAGCAACTTAATCTATACAATCTATTCCGAGTGTTTTCTCTCGGAGGAAATCTAACTGCCCATCGAAAGGCAATATCCCTCAGGTATCCCCCGCGGTACACTCCAGGGCACCAATCAGTGAGAACCTACAGCGTGCCACATCCCCCATCCCCCACCCCACGGAATAACGGAAAAACTTTCCCTCCCTCATTTCTAAAGTCGAGTCAAATACCTCACTTAATAAATTACCATTTTGAGTTAATATTTCGAGCACAATCATTTACATACCATTAGAAACATGGCAATGGTAAATCAATTCATACAACCCGTGGATACTGTAAAAAAGAAACGATGAATCAAAAACAATTCGCTGTGATCTTTGCCAGAACTTATCGAATTTCAATGCCTGAATTGGAGCGACGAAGAAATCTGTCTTATAACGGGCGCTAAACAAGTGAACGGAATAAAGTTCTTCTGCAAAAGCTGCATAATCGAAATAAACTCGTTTACGTTTTTAAAGCAGAACGAGACTATGAGGAAAAGGCAAAAGAGGAGCTTATGAATAGTGAACAGAGAAAAGAAATAGAAGGAACGAAGATAGTACGAGAGGAAACTGCGAAAAACGAACAGGAAAAGAAAACAGCAAAAGCAGAAATAATAGAAATAAAAGAAGCACCAACAGAGGAAACAGAGGCACAAAACCAAATCCAAAGTTTTCAAACAAAGGGCATTAGCAGCAATAGGAAAAAACAAGTAGACAATAAAGAAACCATACTGAAACCACCAAAAACAAAGGCCCCAAGTAAAAATGGGAAGAAAATATATGTAAATACTATGTGAAAGGAATATGCAGATATAAGGGAGGAGAATGTATTTACGAACACCCTCCTGTGTGCAACTACTTCTACAATAATGGTCACTGCAAATTTGGTGGAAAATGCAAATTCTACCATCCGGACATTTGCAAGACCTACGCGACATATGGAACCTGCCAGTACGGGAGAAAATGCTACTACCATCATCTCCCGACAAGTTCAAAGGACAAAGGACAAGTCTCAAATGACAACAGAAGGAATGTGAGAAAAAGAATATGTACCCAAATAGCAAACAAAACACACATAGCACAAAATTTTTTCAACATCTCGGACACAATACGGCTGCTAAGTCTTATACAGCACATGCAGCTGACACAGCTGGGAACCCTCGAGCCGGACCGCTACATGGCAAGAAGCTACCAGAACAGGTAGGCGGGAACGGATCCATCTCGGAGGACCACAAGGCTACAAAACACGCGATATCAAAGGACAACGAACTTAAAATGCACAAGGGGCAATGCAAAACAAAGAACATAAACATTGTCCTGGCAAATATTCAAGGAATAAAACCGAACAATTCACTAAACAAAGTTTCGTACCTGAAAGGTGTTATGGACGAAACAAGGGCGGACATCGCATGCCTCACAGAAACACATCTTAAAGACTGCCAAGGAAACTGCGATAACTGCGAACACTGTATCGATAAGAAAGAATTGCATATCGATGGTTTCAACTTACTAAGAGCGGATAGAACAGCGAGACGTAAAGGTGGTTGTGCTATTTATATACATGAAAGGCATATGACAGAGACGGTAATAAGTAAATCCAACAGTTTCGTGGAAACCCTTGCAGTGAAAATAGAGAAACTAAACGTGGTACTGATAGTCATCTACAGACCTCCAAACTCTCCAAATGAAAAGTTTTCGGATGGCATTGAGGATATCCGTAAACTCTCCATCCCCTAATATAATACTATGTGGCGATTTTAATTTCCCATTTATGAAATACAAAAAGGTGGGAAGAAATATATTTATACAGCGAGATAATGGGTGCACAAGAGAGGACCAGGAGCAAGCAAGAATGCTGATGGCTCTCACAAACGAGTTTATGCTGACACAGGAGATGACAGAAAATACCAGGAAAAATAACTGCCTAGATCTGGTATTCACAAATAACACGAACTTGATTGTGGATATAAAAATAACTCCAACTATTATCTCAGACCACAATATAATCGAGTTATCAACAAATATGGCAATAACTTTAAAAGACAATACACATACGGAAGGAAGAAGCAAATTTGGGGCTTTTAAATTAAACTCCAAGCCCATAAATTGGGAAGAAATCAGATCACACATGGCCCAAGTAGAGTGGAGAACAGTTTTCGAGAATAAAACAACTGAGGAAATGCTAACAACCTTGGAAGAAAAGACGCTGAGAATTTTGGAAAAATGTGCTCTGAAAGCACAGCCAAAAGGAAAGAAGAACTGGCTAGAGAGGCAAAAGAGAAGAATATTCCGCAAAAGAAAGAGTGTAGCGACGAACTTAGCTAATTGCAGAGACAACAATGCCAGGAAAGAAATACAAGAAAAACTGGAGAGAATCGATTGGGAAATACAAACTCAGATAAAGGGCCATACAGAGAGGGAAGAGGAAAAGGCGGTAGAAGCAATAAAGGAAAATCCAAAATACTTCTACAGCTATGCGAAAAGGAAAACAAAAACGCGCGCTACTATCGAGCCCTTAAGGAAAGAAAATAATGAACTAACAGACGATCTAAAAGAAATATCTGAAACATTGAGAGCCCAGTATGAATCGGTATTCAGTACCCCGAAAAGTGACAAAGCGATACCTGACATAGATGCATTCTTCAAAGAGAAATTGCAAGGAGAATGTATAACAGACTTTGATTTTACCCCAGAAGATGTAGCGAGAGCTATAGGACAAATTAAATCACATTCAGCTGCAGGTCCGGACAAATAGAACGCACTATTAATTAAAAACTGTAAAAATGAAATAGCTACACCCTTATACTGGATAAGAAGAAGATCCCTAGACACGGGGAAATACCGAGCATCTTGAAAAGAGCAAACATCGTCCCTATATATAAAGGAGGATAGATCTCAAGCAAAGAACTATAGACCAGTGTCCTTGACGTCCCACCTCACCAAAATTTTTAAAGAATAGTCAGAGAGAAAATCTATGACTTCTTGGAGACATTGGAAAGATTCAACGAAAATCAACACGGATTCCGATCAGGAAGATCATGCCTATCACAACTTATAGAGCATTATAACAATATCCTAGATGCACTTGAAGGCAATGAAAACTATGATGTCATATACACGGATTTTGCTAAAGCTTTCGACAAATGCGATCATGGTATAATAGCACATAAAATGAAACATATGGGAATAACAGGCAAAGTGGGAAAATGGATCTACAACTTCCTCAGAAATCGACTACAGGTGGTCAAAATTCAAGGTGTACCATCATCAGAATCAGGAGTACCACAAGGTACAGTGCTGGCCCCACTCCTGTTCATTATCATACTAACAGACAGAGACAGTGGAGTAAACAGCAACAGTATATTAACATCATTTGCGGACAACACAAAGATCAGCAGAAAAATCAGCGACGCAAACGAAGTAGAGGCCTTGCAGAGAGACACAAACAAAATATACAAATGGTCAGAAATGCTCTTGAGATATGGTAGAAATGAGGAACTTAAAAAGACTGCATATTATGCTCCAGATAGACAAGAAATTCAGAGAAGCACGAAAGCGGTCGACTTGGGGATAATAATGACCGAAGATGCCAAATTCGAGACACAAAATCAGATAGCAATAAACAAAGCAAAAAGAGTCGCGGGACAGGTACTAAGAACGTTCAAAAGGAGGGACAAGACAGTAATGATTCCCCTGCTCAGAACACTGATCATACCAATACTTGAATACTGCGCAGTTTTGACGTCCCCATATAAAAAGGAAGAAATTAATAAACTAGAAGAAACGCAGAGACATTTCACAGCCAAGATTGATGGCTGCAAAGAACTCAACTACTGGGAAAGACTACGTAAACTAAATCTGTACTCCCTGGAAAGAAAAAGAGAGAGGTATACCATAATCTACATAGGGAAAATTACCGAAAAACTGGTACCAGACCTCAAACAAAACCCAATTACCACCAAGACAACACTGGAAAATAGGAAAGGCAGAATGTGTAGTGTTCCCAAATTAAAGGCCCGACAAGGGACCTCCTCAACTCTGAAGGAAACTAGCTTGGTTGTCAGGGGGCCAAGAATTTTCAACCAGCTTCCAAAGGACCTCAGAAACATTACAGGGGTCAAAGTTGAAGTCTTCAAGAGAAGACTAGATGCCTGGCTCAGGACGGTACCAGATGAGCCGGGTGTACCTGGCTATGTACGATGGAGAGCGCAAGAGAGCAACTCGCTCCTCTACCAAGCCAGGACTAGAGGCGGGGCCACCAGCTTGACCTTCGTGTGAAGGAATATCGACGCACGAAACCCAAACAAGGTTAACAATATACAGTGTGTATATATATATATATATTATATATATACACATATGGTCTCTACATTAAGGTAACTAAATTATACTTAAACTTACTAAAGCATAAATATCGTAAAAATGCAAAAAAAAAGAAACCCACTGAAATAACAGGTACAGAAAATGCGTAAAAAAAAAACGTTAAAGAAAAGGTAAAGAAGAAAACGTAAAAAATAAAAAGTAAAAAATGTAAAAAAAAAAAATTTCAATAAAAAAAGAAAGAAAACATTAACAAAACGGTAAGAAATTCCTTTTCCTTCTGTGCATACTTTGAACTTTGCTTCACGCACGTTTGGATCCTATCAAACACGAAACGAAGCAATATTTCATGTCACACGAAAAAAAAACAAGAAAAAACCAAGGAAAACGAGAAAAACGATACGGAAAGACAGAGTGGGAATGATATATATATTATATATATATATTCAGAGAGAGAGAGAGAGAGAGAGAGTAAACTCGGAAGTAGCGAAGCGAGGATATCGCGTGCGCCTTCGGCAACCTCTTACGATCGTAGCGAACCATTTTTCACGAAGTTTTTGATCGTGAGAAAGGTTATTATTAGCGCCAAAGAAATAGAAAAGATTCATCTTATTACGGGAATTGCGTGCTAAAAGTCTTAACGAAGCCTGTGGAAGCGTCTCTGTTTATTGAGGTTAATACTGCTAAAAGTGTGTTTGAACACTCCATGTTGACATAATTTTCTCCATAGAGGCGCCGCTCTCTTATGTCAAATTATACTTTTTATGTCATAGGTCTAGTTATGTAATTACTATTTCTCACGCATTTAGAATGATACTAATATCAGGTATTATTTTAATTATATATTTACTTTATTATACTTTATGAGGGTTTGAATGACGGTTTAGGATCGACCTGCGGTCGACCCCTCTGCGGCATCCCGCCTCATTTGCGGGATTTGGTGGAGGAGGGAATTGCTTTCCGATCTCCTCCTGCTCTCGGAGCTAGTTGCGCATGGGTGATCAGGGACTTTGCACAGGAATCTGTTCAGCTGGTTCTTGAAGTTATTCAGATTGGTGTGCCGGAGGGTCCTCAGTTCTTTGGGCAGGACATTAAGACGTTTTCGGCCTCGTATTCCGAGAGTATTTTCCATCCTCGTTTTCATAGCCCCCTTTCCCTCCGCAGCTGGGACAGTACAAAATCAGCCTCTTCTCTCATTCCAGTGGGTTTCTGTTTCGCTTCTAAGATTACGGACAAAACCCTCGAGTATTTTCTATATGTATATTATTGTGTACCGCTCGCGTCTTCTTTCCAGAGAGTAGAATTTCAGGGATTGTAGACGAGACCAGTAGTCTTCATCTTTCGTTTCCTCTATCTTAGACGTAAAGGTCCTTTGTATGGCTTCTATGTTTGCAATGTCTCGTTTTCTGTATGGGCTTGTGAGTACTGAGCAGTACTCAATTACACTGGTCGACAAAATCGAACTTTTTTCTCTCATTAAAGATGTATACACAATTTTCTAGACCAAGTTTGTATGCCGGTTCGAAATCTGTTTTCGGTTTTCCTCTAGCACATCTTGTTATCGAAATATGACTGGTGTTAATTGCAGCACAATTTATCCTAAAAGTACAACTTTATTCATAAAAGAAATGTACACCAACCTAAAAACGTTGCGAGTACGATTTTCATTTGTGAACCTTGTCCGGATCGTCGCGGTACAACATCCAGCAGTAGTCTGCCAGCTTACTTTCGTTCCAGAAATCTTGGTAGCGATTTTCATTGGCTGGATGTCTTGATGGGAGCGTTCCCCCTGTTCGTCACTCACCGCGCCAAAGTTTCCGGGAAAGAAATCTAGATGCGAATGTAAAAAATGCATTTTCAAGAACATGCGACAGACCATTTCTTGATATGCATCGAGCAGTTTCTGAACTCCATTTTTGTATGCGGGAGACTTGTGGTTACCCAAGAAGTTTCCACAAATCCACTTGAAAGCCTGCCATGCTTTTAGTTCTAAGGCATTGAGGCTTTCTTCAAAGCCTTCATCCTGCAGAACCTCCCTGATTTGGGGCCCCACAAAGATTCCCTCCTTCAATTTCGCGGCACTGATGTTTGCAAATTTCTCAACAAGGTATCGAAACCCTCTCGAATTCGTCTTATCCATCGCTTTCATAAAATTTTTCATTAAGACGAGCTTAATGTGGAGAGGTGGCAAGAAAATCTTCTTTGGATCAACTAAAGGAACACATTGGACACTACCCGGTCCTGGCTCGCATGTGCTTCTTTGATGCCAGTCACGTCTGATGTAATGATCCGCGGTAGCACGGCTGTCCCATAGGCATAGGAAACAACAGTATTTCGTGAACCCTCTTTGCATGCCCATCAACATACCAATGACTTTGAGATCACCACAGATATTCCATTGATGAGTGTTGTATTGGATTGTTTCGAGTAGTATATTCAAGTTATCGTACGTCGGAGAGGCTTACCCAAAACGAGTTGAATGACCTCATTAGAGACCTTGCCCTCTCCAAAGAGAAATCAGAACTTCTCTCCTCGAGACTCAAGCAGAAACACTTATTTGAGAAGAACGTCCGAGTGTGTCAGTATCGAAAACGAAACCATGATTTGGCGACATTCTTTACACTAGACGGTCCGCTCTGCTATTGCCATGATATCAATGAACTTTTCTAGAACTTGTCACAGGGACACACACCATCTGAGTGGCGCCTCTTCATTGATTCCTTACAGCGAAGTTTGAAAGCGGTTCTCCTGCATAACGGGAACTTAAAGCCGTCCATCTCGATCGCTCACTCTGTTCATCCAAAGGAGGCTCCGATTGCTCTTTGTCAGGTGTGTAGTCGAGATCGGTCGAAGGTCCCGTATCTCCGCCAATCGCACCTTCGTCGGACTCCCTTTCGTCTTCTAAAGAATCGGGTCCATGCTGTGGAGGTACCGGAATCGGTATCATGCCTCGTGAGGGATCGGTCTGATCGCGGAGTGTACGTTCAGATAAACGATGTTTCTTCAGGGAGAATCCAGTTATATTAACATTGTTATAATGTTATAATGCTTCAGACCAACAAAGACCCTAGGATCCACTCATGGCTGGTCTACCTAACTGTGTTCGTAATTGTGTATTGTGCATGTCCTCCGTAGTGGCGGAGAGGACCTACAATTTTACGTAGGTCCCGAACCACAAAGCCTTAATTTTACTACCTTAAACTATACCCAATCTATCAACGATTTTATTTAGATCTTCCTGGATTTTACCTCTATCTTCGTCATTAATCGCCCTACCACCCAACTTCGTGTCATCCGCAAACTTTGAAACTGTACTGACTAGGCCGACATCTAAATCGTTAATATATATAAGAAAAAGCAAGGGGCCAAATATAGAACCCTGAGGAACGCCGCTCGCTACCTTAGTCCAAGACAACTTCGCTCCATCAACGACCACCCTCTGTTTCCTACCTCGCAACCACTCTTCTATCCAATTTATTACTACACCCCTGATTCCATGAGCCTTAGTTTTTTTCAATGGGTCTTTTGTGCGGTACGGTGCCAAACGCTTTTTGAAAATCTAAATACACTACATCAACCGCCCGATGACGCTTTGAAAAAATTCTAAAAGATTGCAAAAGTAACAATCGCCATGATGGTCTCTCGGCTCCCTCCATATCATGGGTATAGCGAACGGCATCGACCTTTTTCTTTGGTTCAACCAGTCACGTAATCCATTCGAACAAGCGGTACAGATAACATGTGGCGCCCACGCTTTATCTTGGTCGCCTAGTGGACAGCCGAAGTACAACCGGTAAGTTTTCCGAAGATCCATCGTGACTGTACGCCGTTGTGATTTAGTCGCGAACGAGCCGCACACGTAAGAGAAATTGTCGGGGTGAGTTTTACACTTTCGAGGCATGGTGAGCGATGAGTGGGTTGATGTAAATCACCTAAAAAAATAAAATGTGTAAATGGGCGACACAAAACAAAACACAATGCACAACTAGACATGTGACTGTTACGCCAAAGAATAAAAGGGTGTACAATGTGCAACGTTTGCAAATTTGTGGCCAGCAACTACTTTCACCTAAAATACCACAAGACAACCTGCAAAAAGCCTAAGTTGAAACGACAAAATGCCATAAATGAGGGTACAGAAACGGTAAAGCAAAAACCTACACCTAAGCTGCAACGACAAAATACTCCGCTACATGTATAAAGTACGCATATTATATATTGTATGTATAGTATTATATATTATATTATATATACTTTAGTTATATGCATATTATATATATTATTATATTATTATAAGGAAAAGGAAGACTGTTTCGTGTTCCCAAATTAAAGGCGAGACAGAGAACTTATTTATGGGTAATGACGCAAATTTGCATTGGGAGGCGTTTAAAGATAGTTTCTTGAATATCGAAAGGGAGTTTATTCCTCCTAGGCCCAAGCGCGCTAGAAATCATGGTAGGCCTAAGTGGTGGACTAGGGAAATAGGCGAGTTCATAAACGAGCGTAATAGAGCGTATAGACTTAATAAGGCCAATGGCACGGTAGCTAACGTTAATAGATATATCGAGCTTCGACGTCAGGTTAAAAGATCAATTAGGAATGCTAAGCGTAATTTAGAGATACTTATAGCTGCGGATAGTAAGCATAACCCCAAAAAGTTTTTCAATTACGTGAATAATCGTAAGCCGATAAAAGATAATATAGGCCCTCTCGTGGACGCTAATGGCGCTTTGGCTTCCGACGTTCAGGTGATGGCGAGTATTTTTAACAACTTTTTTGCGACAGTTTTTACCGTAGAAGACATCAATAATGTCCCCGATGTGGACGATATCGTTCCATTTAGCAGCGAGACTATTTTGGATGACACAACTGTTTACGAGGGTGAGATTGCACATTATATCGATAGGCTAAAAGTTAGCAAGGCTCCACGCCCTGACGCCTTTTATCCTAGACATCTGAAAGATTTGAAAGACGTTATCGTAGGCCCCTTAACGAAGATTTTTAATCAGTCACTGGAAACGGGGATTATTCCTGAAGACTTCAAATTAGCTAACGTCACGCCCATTTTTAAAAAAGGCGACCGCACAGTAGCTAGTAATTATAGGCCCATTAGCTTAACGTCAATTGTCGGTAAACTTTTGGAATTCGTAGTTAGGGATCGTATCATCGATCACTTAGAAAGTCGCGATTTGATTAATAGTAGTCAGCATGGGTTTCGACTCCATAGATCCTGTTTAACTAATTTGTTAGAATTTTATAACGAAATAGTGCGCGAATACGATAGGCATAGAGCGGCTAACGTTATTTATTTAGATTTTAAAAAAGCGTTCGATACAGTTCCGCATAGAAGATTAATTGCGAATGTTAAAGCGCACGGTATACGCGGTCAGGTAGCTAACTGGTTAGAGGAATGGCTTCGTGCTAGGAGATAGAGGGTCGTTGTTAATGGTAGTGAATCGGGGTGATTGGATGTAGGTAGCGGTGTCCCACAGGGTTCAGTGTTAGGCCCACTGCTATTCGTAATTTACATTAACGACATAGATGTAGGATTGACTAGTAACGTGTCAAAATTCGCGGACGATACTAAAATCGGTGGTAAGGCTGTTAACGAGGACGATAGAAATAGGCTCCAAGACGATGTAAATAGGATTATGGAGTGGACGGATAAGTGGCAGATGCAATTTAACGTAGACAAATGTAAAGTTTTGCATATAGGTTCTCGTAACAATAATTACACGTACACGATGGATGATAGAGAGTTAGCGAGTGTTGACGAGGAAGTAGATTTAGGCGTACGCGTATCTGAGGATTTAAAAGTTAGGAACCAGTGCCTGGAGTCTTGCGCAAAAGCTAATAGGATGTTAGGCTTCATAGCGCGTAACTTCGAATTTAAATCGAAGAATATTATATTGTCCCTTTACAAGTCCCTAGTCAGGCTTCATTTAGAATATGCCGTTCAGTTCTGGTGCCCGTATTTGCGTGAGGATATTGATAGGTTGGAGAGGCTTCAGCGTCGTGCCATGAAACTAATTCCGTCATTGCGCAACAAGCCTTATGAAGATAGGATTAAAGAATTAGACTTGCATTCACTCGAAACTAGGAGATTAAGGGGGGAGCTTATTGAAGTTTTCAAAATCGTTAATAAAATCGATAACGTAAATTTTGACAAACTGTTCACTTTCGATAACAGCAATACTCGTAATAACGAATTTAAGTTGCGTGGCAGACGTTTCATTACTAATATCGCTTAAAACGTCTTTACGTTTAAAGTAATTGATAAATAGAATAATCTTCCCGCGTCAGTCGTGAACTCTACCAGCGTTAATATGTTTAAGAACCATTTAGATAGGCATTTTAAAAATAGTAACGTTGTTTAAAATAAAATACAATTAGCAACAGGAGCTCTGGGAGTGGTGGTCGAGGATGAGTCTGTTGACGGTTAATGCCAGCTTGTGACATGCCAGCGTGTGATGCCAGCAATAAAAAAAAAAAGAAAATAGACTACACGAACGTAGTTGTAGCTCGTAGCATAAACTAACCCACTTTTTGTTATACTTTACCTACTTTTTTTTTCTTATCTTCTCCTTACTTGCATGTCTGTAGTTTGCATAGTATGACAGTGAGTTAAGACTGTGTTTGCATGGTTTGTAAGCGTTCTTATTTTACTTCTTTTCATCTTTCACCCCTTTCCTATTCTCTTCGACTATTTTACCGACTTGTCAGCAGTGGCCGGCGGATGATGATGGGGATTTTTCTTTCTCTTTTTCTGAATGAATTATAACCCACGAATGATAGGTTTTGCAACTTATTTAACCCCTTATTCTCCTCCTTTAACCCCCTCCTCTTTCCTTTCTCTCAGGCTAACCTTAGAGTGAATCTTAGCGTCTTTGTTAGCCTTAGCTTCTGTAGATTTGTAGATCCTTAACCGTGAAAGAAAAGTTTTGTTGTGAGAGGACCAAAACTGTTTAATCAGCTGCCCAAAAACCTAAGGAACACGAATGGTGTTGCAGTGGACATCTTCAAAAGAAGATTAGATGCCTGGCTCAGAACAATCCCTGATGAGCCGGGCGTACCTGGCTATGTGAGGTGGAGAGTACAAGAAACCAACTCACTACTTCACCAGAGCAACTCGAGAGGAGGGGCGACAAGCTTGCCCTTCGTGAAATGAGGAATCATCGTACGGAACCTTTGAAAGGTTGAAAGATATAAAGGACGCATATTTTATATTGTATATATAGTATTATATATTTATATATATAGTTATATGCATATTATATATATTTAATAGTATTATATTTTATATATATATATATATATATATATATATATATATATATATATATATATATAAAAAATATTTATTATATATATTATGATCGGACTCATCTCGAAAACTAGACATGCTAGAGGAAAACCGAAAACAGATTTGGAATCAGCGTCCCAACAGCTATCTAGCCCACCCATAATTATATCTGACGAAAAATACTTGTTGGCCAGTGTTATTGGTGGAACTAAACCCTTCCGTAATTTTAACATGATGTTTGCTTTTCTGTTGTGGAAAATCTTCCAGGTAATTCCCAGTATTTTTCTAGTTATTGTGATTTTAATGTTATAGTGTTCTCTGAATTCTGCATCCGACTACATTACTACTCCAAGATCCCTGACTTGTAGTTTGGTATTATTTATTTGGCTTGCACAGTTTTTTACCCTTTATTCTGTAGCACCTTATTACATCTTAGATCTTAGGAGTTGGAATTTTTCTTCGCTAAACTTCATATTGTTGTCTTCTGCCCACTTGAGGGCGCCTTCTTCCTATCAAAATTAACAGTGTTTAAAATCAGTGAACCATTATGTTACTTCTCCACTAAAATTTGTGAATGTGCAAAGATTACGCATTTACAATCTCATCAGATAAACTTCAATACTTAACTAATAATATTACATAAAATATATCTTCAAAATTTTCTAGCGACATCCGGCACTACCTTCATAGTCCTACAAGGTGGCAAGCAGTGACTTTGAAGTAATGGGTATACAAACGACGGAATGAACGAGACCTTGAAACTTACGAACGGAACGAACGAACGAACGAGTGAATTTTAACCTCACAAATTGCTCAAAATGGCTTCCAAAGGTCAGGTCGCCCTGAAATCTGAAATGAAGGACCTAGGAAATAAGTATAATTCCCTCTTCGACTTAGTACACAAACGTAATAGTGTAATCAAAGACTTGAAGCAGTAATAAAAGTTGTGCAACATAATAACGAATTGTTAAAGAGGGACAATGTATTCAGTATGCACACGATGAGATGAACGATCTTAACTCTCGTCTAAACTCGCTTACTAAAAACAATCGTAGTATGGAGATGATAAAAACTGAGCACGATTCAATTAGGAACAAATTAAACAGCTTAGAGTCCAGTGGTGCACAAACTTTTTTGATGTGAGGGCCAAACCAACCATCTGTTTTATATGTAGGGGCCAGATATATAGATATTCTATTTTTTATAAATATGCATATTTATAACCAGGGGTAATATTTCAGATTTTTCTTTGGGTAGCTACCCTTTTCATGTGAAAAATGTGAATTGAAAAGACCCCTTGGGGGCCACATTTGGCCCGCGGGCCAGGGTTTGTGCATCACTGGCTTAGACGATAATTCCCATGTCACTAACTTAATTATAATGGGGGTAGCTGAAATGAATAGAGAAATGAACGGTGAAACTAAGAAAAAGGTGGAGGACATAATAAAAGGTAGATTGAATTTGGGGAATATCAAGATCAAAAGTGCCTTTAGATTAAAAAAAAAAAAAGATTCCACCACAAAAGGCAAAGTCTACAGTTAAAGACACGACTAAATCTAAGACGCCAACTTCAGCTATAAAAGTAATATGTAAGGATGAAACTCAGAGATTTAATACTCAAAAACAAGAAAGCTGAAAGGATAAAAAATCTTCGTCGATGACGAAGTACGCGAAGAAACGCGTAAAATTTGTAAAGAAAAGCTCCCTAAACTCATAGAAGCGAGAAGACTCGGAAAAGTTGCCTACTTCCTTGGAGCGAAGTTAATTATCAAAGAAAGAGAGACTCCTCCAACGCGGAATAATTCAGTCAAAGGAGTTCACCTTGTTAGTGAAAAACATTCGAAGTCATGAGAACTACGAAAAAGCCAGCCGACAGTCGGCACACAGGAGACCTACAATCTCCTCAGTCGA
Source organism: Bathynomus jamesi (assembly GCA_023014485.1). Taxonomy (NCBI): domain Eukaryota; kingdom Metazoa; phylum Arthropoda; class Malacostraca; order Isopoda; family Cirolanidae; genus Bathynomus; species Bathynomus jamesi. The sequence goes on from JAJOZX010003808.1 coordinate 163,301, forward strand.
CTTTCCTATTCTCGGCTCAACTGGGCGGTAACTCCTTATTCCCTTATTCTGTATTTAGTGAAATTGTTTGAGAACTACTGTTAAAGTGGCTTTCATCGATAAAGACTTTCATAATATACAGTATGTGCCGATGTTAATCATTTCAATTCATTAACAAAAAATTACATATCCAGTTTAGAGAATCTAGAACAGGAAGCTGGTGTAGGCAATTGCATGGTCTCATCGATGAATGAGTTTAATGCCTTTGTATTACAAAAAGATATTTATAAAAATCTTTCAGTGCTAAATCTAAACATTCGAAGCTTACATAGGAACTATAACTACTTATTGGCCCTTTTGAAAACTTCTACGGTCAAGTTTAGTGTTATAAGTCTCACGGAAACCTGGTTAAATAGTAGTATCAAAAAAATGTGTAATATAGATAATTACGTTGCTTATCATACTGTAAGAGATGGTCAGGTTGGTATGTGCATAAAACTTACGACTCTCACGAAATATTTTCTGTATGTGATAGTGATACTGAAAACCTGATTGTTAATATAAAAGACAAAAGTAATGTATATTCTGTCCATGCAATATACAGGGTGTTTCAGGAGGAGCAGTCAATACTTCGGGAGGTGATAGTATCGGTCATTGTGAGAAAAAAAGTTCATATAAACATGTGTCTAATTCTGAATGGTTACGGAGATAGAGCTGCTTGAATCTACAAATACAAAAGCATTGTTAATGGTAATCAAGAAAGAGGAAACCAATTACTGTTTCTAACATTTAATGTTTAAACATTGGCATTTTGAACGGTATCAGATACAGAAATGACAAATTTGTTACAGTTTACAATACGTTTTCGAAAATCCCACCGTCAACCTCAATGCACTTTGCAACTCGTGTGCGAAGATCGCGTGTTATTCGTCTGAGTTGATCTTGACATTCCTTTATGCGGGCAGCAGCATCCAAAATGCGCGCGAGCATTTCGTCTCGTGTATCCACCTTTCTTTTGTAAACTTAACTTTTCATTCACCCCCACAAACAATAATCTAACGGAGAGAGGTCTGGAGACCTTGGTGGCCATTGAATGGGACCACCGCGGCCGATCCATCGACCAGGGAAAGTTTGATTTAGGTATTGCATCACCAGACAGGTAGAATGTGGAGGAACTGCGTCATGCTGAAAGTACGGTACATACCAGCGCGTGTAGCCAAAGGAACATCCTCCAATAGTCCTGGCAATTCATTTTGCAGAAACTCTAGGTAACTTTGTCCTGTAAGACGATTCTCTAAAGTAACAGGGCCAATCAGCTGATCATCGATGATACCGCACCACACATTGGCAGAGAAGCGATGTTGAAAATTTGTTTTCACAGTGGCATTTGGATTTTCCTCTGACCACCGATGAGAGTTACGAGTGTTGTTGATACCGTCACGGGTAAAAGTAGCTTCATCGGTGAACAGTATTAATCGAAGCAATCGGCGATTAGCATTTACCCAATGACAAAATTCCAGTCGCATGGCAGCGTCTCCTGGTTGAAGGTGTTGTACACGCTGTACATGATATGGATGCAAGCCTTCCTCACGTAATGTTCGCCATACTCTTGTGTGTGGTACACCGAGACGTGTAGAAATTCTTCCTGAGCTAGTAGTAGGACTACGCTCTACCAACTGAAGAATGTTTTCCACTTCATCCACATCTTGTTGACCTTCACGTTCAGATGAAACATGAGCGCTGGGAAGTGTACCAATCTCACGCAATGTGTTGAAAGCACTGGTAAACACTCTTCGATCCGGAATTCTGCGGTTCGGAAACCGTTGACGGTATTCTGCAACAGCAGCTGTTGCACTTCAATCGCAAAAACCGTAGACATACACCATATCTGCATATTCGGCATGTGTGAAGGTGTGTGGCATTCTTAACACTGCTTCAAACACCAAACAATGTCACTCACAACAGTCAGCTGTCGATTGGCTTATGTTACATGCTTACATTACAGCTTACATTGTTCAAGGTTATAGGGGAGGGAAGGGGGAGGAAGTGCTGCGCGCGCATCAGATTCAAACAGCTCTATCTCCGTAACCATTCAGAATTAGACACATGTTCATATGAACTTTTTTCTCACAATGACCGATACTATCACCTCCCGAAGTATTGACCTTTCCTCCTGAAACACCCTGTATATATCAATAGCTTTTTAATTCACTTAGATAACATGTTATGCAACTTCCATAAATCGAATGCCATAGTTGCGGGTGACTTCAACATCAATTTGCAATCTGAAGCGATCTCACATAAATTTTTAAACTTAATGAATTCTTTCTATCGTAGTCATACTATTACCAAACCCACTCCAATCTGCAACTATGGTAATCGAATAACAGAATCTACGATTGATAATATATTCAATAACATTGTTCAGGTTGCGGACAAAACAACTATTGATTACAGAATATTCTCAGAGGTTAACAAAAGAAAATTTATTGGGGCTGTAGAAAATACTCGATTTGACTGTGACGAACCTATGAATGACCCAAATCATAATGTTTCAGTTTTTCTATGACACCTTATTCCATATTTTTAATATTTGCTTTCTTTTAAGGAGAAAAACAGTTTCGCCCAAAAGTGTCGCAAATCCATGGATCACTCCAGGAATTATCACTTCAATAAAGAGCATAGATAAATTATTCAAATTCAATTACAAAGAAAAATTCCTAAAGTACAATATACTCAATACAGAACCAAATTAACTAAAATAATCAAAATTGCAAAATATAATATTATAACAATCAATTTTCCAAACGTAAAAGAGACATGAAAAACACTTGGACAGCCATAAACAGTCTTCTCGGAAAACAAATTAAGAAAAATTCAATTGAAAAATTAAATGTTGATAATAAAGAAATTACTGATGATATTTTTATTGCAGAATCTTGAAATAACCATTTTACTTCAATAGCTGATAAGTTTCTCTCAGAGTTACTAAATAATGATCACTCACCTCCAGAATATATGCCACCCAGTCCACTAAATCCATTTTCTTTTGTTCCTGCTACCTCTACCGAGGTCCGGAATATTATTGGTAAATTAAAAAATACAAAAAATAACATTCATAACATTCCTGTACCTATATTGAAACTTGTTAAAGGTAAGGTATCTGTACTTTGGCTAAAATTATCAATCAAAGTATTTCCAAAGGAATATTCCCATCAATGCTAAAAACTGGTTGTACAGTATAACACCCATTTTTAAAGGGGGTGATCCTACACTAGCAACAAATTACAGGCCGGTATGTTTACTATCTGTGTTCAGCAAAGTTTTTGAAAAAATTGTAAAAAGCAGAATGCAGCGATATTTAGAATCCTACAATTTATTATCTCCAAATCAATATGGCTTCTGTAATAATAAAACAACGGAAATGGCTATTTTAAATCTTATGGAAAATGCAAATATAGCTGAAGAGAACAAAGAAATAATGATATCACCATTTATGGATTTGAGCAAGGCGTTTGACGTAATAGACTATAATATTCTACTTAATAAATTATATTGTTACGGCTTTAGAGGAGCAATCAGTGATTGGTTTAAAAGTTATTTGTCCAATAGATATCATTTTGTATCAGTAAATAAGGTTCGCTCAACGAAAGCGCTTGTCAAACATGGTGTGCCACAGGGCTCAGTTCTAGATCCACTGTTATTTTTATTATATATAAATGACCTTCCACGTTCATCTGATATACTGAACTTCATAATGTTGGTAGATTATACAAATGTCTCTTTTTTTTGTAAAGATGTTAATTCAGCTAAGAATATATTTAATTCAGAATTCATCAGTGTGATGAAATGGTTAACCACCAATAAACTCTTCCTAAATACCAGTAAAACAATTTTCATGATTTTTACTAATAAAGGAAGTGTACTGTATATCTTGGTGAACTTAATGTTAATGAAATCGATATAAAGGAGTGCACTATAACAAAATTTCTTGGTGTAATGCTAGATAAGAATTTGCACTGGAGTGATCATGTAAATTATATCGCGAAAAAGATTTCAAGGAGCGTTGCTATAATGTTTAAACTTAGAAATGTAGTCCCTAAACAGGTTTTATTGACTCCTTATCATACTCTTGTTCTTCCTTATATAACATACTGCACCCTTGTTTGGGGAAACTCCGCTAACAACGCATTAAACGATATCTTTGTAATCCAAAAAAGAGCAATAAAGTTATTATCTGATGCTGATTTCCTTGATCACTCAGTGCATTATTTAAAGAGCTAAACCTACTAAAGCTCAGTGATGTAATCAAACTGGCATATTTTATTTTTATTTACAAGTGTAAGAACTAACTCATTAATTTACAATGGGTAAATAGATATTTTGTAACTCATCAAAAAAGCCACTCGTATCAGACCAGAAATACTCGTAAATCAAAGCATGTTATACCTCAATTTAGATGATCTTCATCTCAAAAACTAGCCATTTTCATTGGATTGAAACTATGAAATGACTTAAATGCTGATATAAAAAATATTGTGAATGTAAATTTGATTAAAACCAAGTTGAAATCCCATTAATAATGGCATACTAAAGAAAATCTAGGATTAATGTCCATTACTATCGTTTATTAATTTCTCGTGTGTAATCTAGTATTAAAAACACATTTCTGAGGATTGTTCAGTTCTTATCTCTCAAATATAATATTAATTTCTTTGTATGGTATTGGTATAATGCCTTCAATAGTGACCTTGCATTTGTCATATCAATAATGATAATTTAAGATTAGTTCATACTTTACCTATTAATAATACTTATTTACTGATTTATTTATTTATTATTAATTAATAATAACTAGATGTTTATTTTTAATAAGAGCCCAGTAAAGCCTAAAGCTTAAGGGCCAAATTAAATAAAATAAATGTCGAGCTTCACAATTATTTATGTCATTGTAAATTGTAAAACGAATTTATTTATTTTATTATTAATAAAGGTTATTCAATTCATTTCAATTCAATTCAATTCAATGTTTCAATTTCATTTTGTAATTTTTCTATGTCAGCTTCGTTCAATATTTCTTTGCATATCTTTGTATCATTTGTGAAATACAATATTGTTATTAATATCTACATCAATGTCTACAATTATTATTATAAATAGCAAGGAAGCTCATGACTTCTGAGACTTCATATTTAACACCATTTTCTGCCACTCTTTGTGTTCTTTGTGTCAGAAAATTAAATATCTATCTTCCCAACTTTCCATTAATTCCTGTATTCTTAAGTTTGTGTGCTATAATTCCATGGTCACATTTAACAAAGGTTTTAGCAAAGTCAGTATATATTACATCTATGTTTTGTCCTCAACACAATGTTTCCAATATTTTCTCCTGGTGGTCAGGGGGCCAAGACTTTTTAGCCAGCTTCGAAAGGACCTCAGAAACGTTACAGGGGTCAAAGTTGAAGTCTTCAGAAGAAGACTAGATGTCTGGCTCAGGACGGTACCAGATGAGCCGGGTGTACCCGGCTATGTGCGTGGAGAGCGCAAGAGAGCAACTCGCTCTTCCATCAAGCCAGGCCTAGAGGCGGGGCCACCAGCTTGACCTTCGTGTGAAGAGAACCCAACACATGGAACTTCAACGAGGTTAACGAGGTCTAATAGCTGTGATTGGCATGATCTTCCAGCTCTGAAGCCATGTTGGTTTGGATTGTATAAATTTTTTTCATGTAAGTAGTAGGTAAGCAGTTTTGTCTCGAATTCTACGTTCAAACCACTTTATAAAGTGGGAGGTGAGAGCATTGTTCTGTTGCTTCCTTTAAATAAGGGGGCAATATTCGCGTTCTTTAATGGAAGTAGAATTTGTCCTGTGTCCAGTGATTTTGCTCATATTAAGTGTAAAGGTTTAGCAATACTCTCTTTACATTTCTTCAGAAACGTGGCACTCCATGTGTCTGGCCTTGGTGCCGAATTTTCTCGCATTTGTGATGGTCTTAATTACATCTCTTTCTGAGAACTCTAAGTCTACTAATAGGTTCGTGTCCCACCTTGTTCTTGGCTAATTTGCATCAATGTCAAAAAATTCATCTGGATTTTCTACTCTCTTCTCGGACTTAGTGGTGCATAATTGTTCCTGAAGCAGTTCGCTCATTTTTGCTGGGTCATTTATGTATTCGGTCGCCCCATCTATCAACGGACCAATACTCTCTTTACATTGCATTTTTCTTTTCGCAAACGTGTAAAAGTATTTTGGGTTATTTTTTATGTTTTCTGCTACCTTGATTTCCTCTTCGTTTGTCTCATGCATGAATGTTTGTTCTCGTTTCCACTTCTGTTTTGCATAGTTTTTTCGTCTAGGTTGAGTCTCCTTGCTTCAGTTCCGCATCTGTGGAGAATTTTTACGGTTTGTTTCCGTTGTTTAAGTAGTTCCTGATTTTTCTCTCGAGCTTGCTACGTTTTCTTTGTTTCTCTTCGGAACATGTTTCAGCAATATAGGTTTAATTTCATTTTCTATTATTGTATTTCTTCTGGAGTCTTCTCGTGAAGTAGCAATTTCCAATTTACTTTCTTTAAATCTTCATTTCCATTTTCCCAGTCTACTTTCCTTGAATTTATATTTAAATCTTCAAATATTCCTTCTGACTCTCTGGGATGCAGTTTTGAATCTCCGATTACTAACCTTTATTGTATATCGATTAGGTTATGGTCGGAAGAATTTGTGTGCGTCACCATTTTATTTATTATTATCACATTGTTATTGGCCAAAATTAAATCCAAAACGTTCTCTTTTCTAGTGGCTTACTCAGATTTTCTGAGTAAGTGCATAATGTTCCATAATATCTAATAGCATTATTACCTGGGTTCTATAATCTTTTGCAATGTTACCATGAAACTACTGTGTATATATAATATTATAATCACATACATTATTGCTGAAATAATGACATTTTATTTCACTGATATGTGGAACTAGAGAGAGATTATCATTCCTGTGTCCAAACTTTATATTTAAAATACCCAACTTCGCTGTACAAACTTTTACGCATATATACATTTCGTTGACTAAAAAAGTTTAGTCGTAAAATGGATTAAATTTACATAAATTAGTTAATTTAAAGATAAAACTGTTTGTTCATTAATTAATGAATTGTTTAGAAGTAGTTACCAAATTGTTTTAAACTATTTTCTAAAGAAGGAAGAAGCCATTTTAACAACAGAATATAAATTGTGCTTAAGACGGATATCTCTTATCTTCTATTTTTATTAGAATTAATTTCATTTGGGTTGTAAATAAATAGATACACAAAGACATAGACAATTAGATAAAATGTTGCTCTATATATATATATACAGAGTGGCAGAAAAGTCTTTAAGAATTTCATACATACACTTATTTAATTAACAACATTGTACAGATAAGTGTTCAAATGATGAAGCAAATCAAGCAAAAAGTCTATAAGAATTTTATTCATACAAATAAACATTGAAACGTTTAAAAACATGCGTGTATGTATGACATCCGATTCATGGTGCGCGCCGCGCGGTCATCCGCCTTCCCAGTTTTGCAGTTCAAGTCCTTAAGTTTGGGAGTGCCAAATTATTAGTGCAGAAATTATCACCCATAAAAAAATGGCTACAAAAAACGAAAAACTACTTCTGAAGGTAGTGGAACTGGAAGGTTATTTCATGAAGAGTGGACTGTGAAATACGGTGTTATTAAACGAAATAATAAAACCTTTTATTGTATTTGCAACGTGGACCTTGTTGCTCGCTTTTATAATATTAAGCGACATTTTGAAAGTAACCACAAAATTTGTGCTCAATGTCAGATGAGGAAAGGAATGAAATTATTATGCGGCAATTAAACCAACAGCAACAACAATCTGCTATTTTGAAAATAATTTTTAAACCAAACAACAATATTACAGCAGCTAGTTTTCAATTATCATCTACCATTGCTCAACACGGAAAACCACTTTCTGATGGTGATTATTATTTATTTAAATGAAGCTTTTATAAACTGCTCAGATTATTTATTTGAAGATTTTCAGAATAAAAATCAAATAATTAAACGTATTAATGAATTGCCTGTGGCCAGAAATACAGTCAAAGATAGAATAATTATCATGGACAAAGATGCATCTGATCAATTTTTATTGGATTTGACAAATGCTGGAATGTTTTCAATTTGTTTGGATGAAAGTACAGATGTCACATTACAGGCCCGTCTAGCAGTTATTGCAAGATTTATTCCGAAAATATAATGAAGGCAGAGCTAATTAAATTGATGACACTGCCTGAGAAAACCACAGGACAGGATATTATGAATGAATTGAAGAAGGAATTCATCCAAATGGGTATTAATTTCAGAAATATTGTATCTGTGACGACTGATAGAGCTCCGAGTATGATTGGAAAAAATGTTGGATTTGTTCAATTACTTAAACAAGAAGTGAAACACCCTTTACTTGAATTTCATTGTATTTCACACCAAGAATCTCTTTGGGCAAAAAAAAAGTTTAAAATCATTTGAAAATGTGATGTCTCTTGTGACAAAGATTGTCAATTTTATAGTTGCTCACGATCTTAACCAACGTCAATTTACCAAACTATTAGATGAGGTTGACTCAATTTTCAGGGTTAGTCATGTATAACAATGTCAGATGGTTAAGTCGTGGTCAAGTTTTGAATCGCTTTGTTGAATTGTTAGAAGAAATAAGATATTTTTTGAATAAAAAGGAACATGAATATCCAGAACTGACTGACATGAATTGGTTGAATGACTTACATTTTTTCGCTGATTTCGCATTGCATTACAATGCTTTAAATAAAAAGTTGCAAGGTCGCGGATGTGTTGTATCATCACTGTTTGAAAATATTAAAGCTTTTGGAAAAAAAATAAGTATTTTCTCAAAAGATCTGGAGGAAGAAAAATTTAAATATTTTCCATTATTGCAGAAACACTTCTTGACTTCAAAATATTTTGCAGACAATGAAGAAAATAAATCCGACGTGCTCAAAAAGTACTCTTCAATAATAAGAGATGCCAGACAATCACTTTCAGAGAGGTTTTCACAATTCCGACAAATTGATGCAACATTACAATTCATCCAATTCCCCTACGCTATTCATTTTGAAGATCTTCAGTTATCAGCTTTTCATTGGCTTGACATTGGTAATTTAGAAATGGAATTAGTTGACATCCAAGAAAGTGCAGTATGGAAGACTAAATTTATTGATCTTAATCTGAAGTTACAAGAAAAGGAATTGGAGTGAGTCGTCTATTTTGGATGTAACCAGAGAACAACAGTCAATAGAAAGAGTAGAGAATCTTATTTTTGCAGAATGGAACTCTTTACTAAATTCTTTTGCATCAATGAAAAAGCTAGCATTTGCTCTGCTAACAATGTTTGGTTCATCTTATTCATGTGAATAGTTGTTTTCCTCCATGAATTTCGTCACATCCACCAGTAGGAATCGCCTTGGCACAGATATGAGTACTGCATGTGTGAGCCTAAAGACAACTAAATATAAACCTCGGATCAAAACATTAACAGCCAAAATCCAACAAGTTTCTCACTAAAAATAGTAAGTAAATAAATTATTGTGACCCAATTTCATTTTTTTTAAAATCAAAAGTAACAAAAATGACCCGCCAGCAAAAAAGGTTTGCTACCACTGGCCTAGGGCCTTCCTCTTCTAGCCTATGGTTATTCCTGGCTTTGTATAATTACTCTGAAAAGTACTGCATACATTGCAGTGATATTATTGGAATTTATTTGTTATTAACAAATTATTTGTATGTATAAAATCCTTAAAGACTTTTCTTCCACCCTGTATATACAGATGCAGAAATAGACATTAAAATATAGATAAATAAATACAGATGATGCAAATATAGATATATCAGTAGACAAACAGAGAAAAAAAGCTACATTTTGCATTGTTAAAAAGGAAAAAATGAAAGATTTGCCCATTATATGCCCGTCGTTCCATCCAAAGGGATTTCGCCTTTGACCAATGAAGGTACTTTCGGTGGTACCAAGGTCAAGTTAAAATAGGCGTACAAGTTACAATAAGCGTACACGTGGTACCAGTAAATAAGAGTACAAAAAATTATACATTTTTAATTATATTCTATACGTAATATTCCACAAGGAAATTCAAAAAGCAACCCCTCAGTACCGAGTACTTTCCTGTGCATTTCAGACGTGCTGACGACTGAAGTAACTCAACTTTTTATTATTATTTCTCCAAACTGTGTGTGTGTGTGTGTGTGTGTGTAAATATATTCTATACTTAAAATTGTTACTTAAAGTATTGTAGGCATCAACACCAAATTCAGTGAGCACGATGGTATGAAGGTTTCCAATTGATATATGGGTATGACTACAAAATATTTGGGAAAATTGGAGGCAATATATAACCTTTGGTAACCTTTGGTTAGCTTCCGCCCGAATTGTTTATTCTGACGAAGGTCAAGCTTTTCACTCCACCTTAGACCTACAGTTTAACGTGGAATCCGAACCACGCCCCACCAGCAGCCCAGTGTCTTAACCACTCGGCCACCGAGGGTATCCATTTATCTACCAACCACTTTCTTTATTGTGTGGAAGGATGAACAGCTGGGTTTTGCTGCGCGCCGGCTGCCCTCACCAGGTCTCGATCCCGGGGCCGATGGATTCGTAGTCAGCGACGTTAACCACTACACCACCGAGGCGCATATATATATATATATACACACACACACACACACACATATATATATATATATATATATATATATATATAAAACTCTCTCTCTCTCTCTCTCTCTAAAAGTTTTGCAATTGTGTTAGTTATAGAAATCCTTTGAGAGACAATATTCGGCCATTGGTAGATTCAAGCTTAATGCGAATTCTCGGGAGTCAAAACCTCCGAATAGACACATTCAACTCCAGGGAAGCTACTTCACTAGAGAAGAATTTTAGTTTCAAAGAGTGTGTACAAAATTTCGTTAAAAAAAAAACAAAAAAAAACTAACATATATATATATATACATATATATACACTGTCAGGGGAGGTGCGATGCCTCTGGATTAGTGCTTCCTTATCTAAGTAATTCCTATGCAAATGACGTAATATAAATTTCGTTAGGATAAAGCTTCCTCTCGAAAAAGGTGGTGGTCGAGGGGGGAGGGGAATCACATACATGATGTACACTTCCGGGGGGAATTCTTAAACTGGGGTGTGCTGACCGGCTGGAGGTGCCTCTGGATCAATGCTCCCTTTTCTGAGTAGTTGCAGTGCGAAAAATGGCAATGTAAATAATTCATTTTTAAAAGTAGGCCCAAGTCTTTCAACACGATGGCCTTGGCATTCATCAAAGGACTAATGCAACGCTAAAATGGTCACTTCTTATATTTTATAAATAATTAAATAAACCCTTTAAAAATGGATGGTGTAGGTTAGATTAAATAGCTTAGTGTTTCCTGCTATCCTTTATTTTCCACTGTCCTCTAATGCGTAACTGGGTACACGAGATAAGTGTACGCATAGTGTGAATTAACTCCGAGACGATTCTTTTCACTATACTTTTTCCTACTTTCCTATGAATCTTCTTTCACACCAATTTTCTGTCAGTAATGCCTGGCGGAGGAGGAAAGAAAGTCTCGTTCGCTCTATACTATTACTACTATTTCTATATCAAAGCTTTACACGTTTATAAGAGAAGGCTAAACATGGTATCATTTTTCAGTATTATTTATTTTAACTTGTTTTCTTCTCAATAACTTTTACGGGCTAACCAGGAGTGGATCGTAAGGTATTAGTTAGATCATGTAACTCTGTAACTCTCTCTTTCTCCTGCTGAAGTATATATATATATATATATATATATATATATATATATATATATAGAGAGAGAGAGAGAGAGAGATTTTTCTACCAGATTTTCTTATTGATAAAATTGCATCAGAAAGACTTCTCTCCGATACAAAAATGTAAATAGAATGAAAATAATCTTTAATAGCAAAATAGATAGATTAGAAAGGTTATTTTTATGCAAAGTGATATATATATATATATATATATATATATATATATATAAATAAAACCTTTGGTTAAATAAAATATATATATATATATATATATGGGATGAATTTCACAATTAAACATGAGAAATGAATGAATGATGCAAACCCACAAGGAAAAAGAAAAATGATTCCAAGGCCTTTCGTGTATTCAGAATGTAGTTTTGAATATACGAAAGGCCTTGGAATCATTTTTCTTTTTCCTTGTGGATTTGCATCATATATATATATATATATATATATATATATATATATATATATATATATATATATATTAGAGGGTGTCCCATAATTCCGGCATCATAGGAAAAATAATAAAAAAAGGCAAAACAAAAGCTTTTATTTACAGAACGTGCTCAATATGTCCACCATTCTTTTCAATACACAAATTCAGACGTGATACCCAGTCAGCAAGCACACGGTGAATGATGTCAGGAGTAATGGTGTTACATGCCCCAATAATGCGCTGCCGCAAATGTTCAACACTCCTAATTTTCTCTGCGTATACCAGCACTTTCAAGTGGCCCCAGAGATAAAAATCTAGTGGCGTGAGATCCGTGCTTCTAGCTGGCCATTCCACAGGCCCTCGACGTCCTATCCAATGACCAGGGAATTGTTAGTACAGGTATTCCCTTACTTGGGTGCTGTAATGTGCAGGAGCGCTGTCTTGCTGGAACCATGTTGGGAAATTTCCTTCTTCGTTCAAGACACTGAGAAATGCTTCTTCCTTGAGCATACGTAGGTAGGTGCCTCCAGTGACATGTTCATCGAAAAAGAGGGGGCCTATGATGCGATCCTTCCAAATGCCACACCATACTATCACCCGAGATGCACCTTGTTCCTTTGAAGCGGTATACCAGTGAGGGTTGTTTTGAGACCAGTAGCGGGTGTTCTGTCGATTTACCTCACCATTTCCATAAAAAACAGCCGCGTCACTAAACAGAATGGTGGACGGGAAATTGGCATCCCGAGCATAAGAAAAATATGAATTATGGTTTATAGAAATAGAAAAATATGAATTTATCCTATGATGCCGGACTTATGGGACACCCTATATATATATATATGTATTTTAAATGTACAGTAACCGTGCAGTATTAATAATGATAAGGGTTCCCACCCACCCTTTACAGATTTGTTAATAGTATCTTTTTAATACTGTCCCTTGTGGGTCAGAGCTCACGACTTCCGAGACTTCCGATTTAACTCCGTTTACTACCACTCTTTGTGTTCTTTGCGTCAAGAAATTAAATATCCACCTTCCTAGCTTTCCAGTAATTCCTGTATTCTTAAGCTTGTGTGCTATGATTCCATGGTCACATTTATCGAAGGCGTTTGCAAAGTCCGTATATATTACATCTATGTTTTTTCCTCGACACAATGTTTCTAATATTTTCTCCTGGTGGTCTTGTAGCTGTGATAGGCATGATCTTCCCGCCCTGAAGCCATGTCGATTTGGGTTGTATAAGTCTTTTTCTTGTAGGTAGTAGGTAGTTTTGCCTCTAATTATACGTTCAAAACAGTTTATAAGGTGTGAGGTGAGAGCCACTGGCCGATAATTCTTGGGCATTGCTCTGTTACCACCTTTAAATAGGGGGGGCAATGTTCGCGTTCTTTAAGGGGAGTAGAATTTGTCCTGTGTCGAGTGATTTCCTCCATAGTAAGTACAGTGGTTTGGCAATACTCTCTTTGCATTTCTTCAGAAACGTGGCACTCCATGTGTCTGACCCTGGCGCTGCATTTTCTCGCATCTGTGATAAGGCCGTAATTACATCTCCTTCCATGAACTCGAAGTCCATTAATAGGTTTGTGCCGGGATTTGTTCTCGGTTGATCTGTATCAATGTCGAAAAGCTCGTCTGGGTTTTCCACTTTCATCTCGGACTTAGGGGTGCTAAACACAGAGTTAAATTGTTCCCTAAGCAGTTCACTTATTTCTTTCGGGTCATTTGTGCATTCGGCTTCCCCGTCTATCAACGGACCAATACTCTCCTTACACTGCATTTTCCTTTTCGCAAACGTGTAAAAGTATTTTTATTTTTTTTATGTTTTCTGCTACCTTGTTTTCCTCTTCGTTTGTCTTATGCATGAATGTTTGCTTTAGGTCCATTTCTATTTCGCCAAGTTTCCTCTCTAGTTTGAGTCTCTTTGCATCAGTTCTGCATCTGTGGAGATGTTTTACGGTTTGTCTTCATTGCCTGAATAGAGTTCTGATTTCCCTCTCGAGCTTGCTACGTTTTCTTTCCTGTCTCTCTGGAATATGTTTCAGTATTATAGGTTTGGTTTCCGTCTCTATTATACATAGTATTTCTTGTGGAGTCTTCTCCTGAAGTAGCAATTCCCAATTTACCTCCTTTAAATCTTTATTTACGTTTTCCCAATTTACTTTCTTTGAGTTTATGTTTAAACCTTCAAATATTCCATCTGCCTCTCTAGGATGCGTTTTCGGACCTCTGGGTGCTAACTTCAATTGTATATCGATGAGGTTATAGTCGGAGAACTTTGTGTGCGTTACTTTTTTATTTATTATTATCTCGTTATTTGTCCAGATTACATCTAAATGTATGTTACTTACTTACTTAAGTAAGTAAGTAAGTAACACATTATTATATACACACACACATATATATATATACACTACTTTTTAATTGGAGAGTTTAAATTTAAACCTTAATTAAATGCAATGCGAATAGTTTAGTGTTTTAACGCGAAGTAATCCCGTGGCCGGAGCTTCAAGCAGCCAATCACCGTCGTATTTACCGCCGTACTGCATGACATCTCATTTCCGGACGACAGTTAACATAAAGTAACTTAAACAGGCAGTAAACACACTACATATAATGTTTACGGGTCTTCCCTCGTTCCTTCCCACTCACGTACACGCGTAAGTACGCATGAACACATCTCCACCTCGAACGCAGTACATATGCACTCGTTGCTCGATGTCATTCACAGTTTCTCTCGTATTATTTAATGTGTTTTAGTGTTTCATTCATGTTAGAATTGATTAAAATTTATATTTTTTATATATTGTGTATAATTTGGGTTTCATATATGTTAAGTTGGGGGTGTTTTATAATTAATATTTCGTTGGCCTGGAACGTAACCTATTTTCTTCGTAAAGGTTTTCAACCAACTGCAGCAAAGGGATCCATTTTAACTCGAACTGTTCTGGAGCGCGTAATATCGAGTTAAAATTATATATATGACTCGAATAACGTTTTCAGCCCATATAATGGACCCTTTTTTAATTTAGAAGAAAACAGGACAACTTAAGTGGCCGCTGTTCGACATAAAACTTCATAAAAAATCTAGAAAAACTGTAAAATAAATTAAACTTCTTTAGCCATAGGACAAACGGTATTTTTCCGTTATACCCCCCGCAATTTCTTCTTTCCCGGTTAGGTCAACTGTACGCCCTTGACAGTTGGTTAGTTTAAGTCGTGATATTTTAACGAATATTTTAACGAAAATATCACGACTTAACCTAACCAATTGTCAAGGGCGTACGGTTGACCTAACTGGGAAAGAAGAAATTGTGGGGGTATAACGAAAAAATACCGAAGAAACTTTAAAATATTAAGCGTAAAACCATTCAAGTCAAGAGACACTTTGTTACTGTTAAAATTATCAATGTTTTTAATAAAGAAGGGTTATACTATTTTTCTATTATCATTATCATTAATATGAACAAGGATTTCATAACCATTAAAGTTATTATTATGTTGTGCGCATTGAACATGATTAAATACTGGACTGTTAGCTTCAGCTGTAACCTCAGAGTACTTACGTTGGTAAAGCTGCCTGTAAATGTTGGTACTCCAATATATTTTTTAGGACAATCATTACAAAGAAATGTATAAACTACGCCATCTTGGGATTCAATACTTTTAAAGATTTTTGTTCAATTATATTTTTAATTGTGTTGTTGTTTTCAATGACTACATTTATTTCCTTAAGTAAAAGATCCTAAATCTCTTCCTTGACTGGAACAGAAAGCTTGAGAATATTTCCCCTTTTATAAATATTTTTCTTATTGCAATTATAGGACTTTTTCCGACCGCCATAGTGAGTTTTACTAATAACTCTTCAGTATAATGCAAATTTGCAAAAATCTCCTTAATGTGCACAATCTCCCCCTCCAAAAATATCGGGTCACAGATTTTGTATGCTCTCAGAAACAGACGCAAAAGGGCCCCATTATATGGGGCAGAAAACGTTATTCGACTCTGATTTTATATTTTCTTGCGGGTTTTTTAATTTTTTTTTCTCTCTCCTCTCTCTCTATATATATACATACATATATATATATATATATATATATATTAGTGGTGGACCGGATATCCGCACCATTCTTAACATCCGCATCCGCACTTCTGAATGCGGATGTTATGCGGATATTACCTCTAATAAATTATGCAATTTACAATTAAATTAGCTTATAAAGTAGCTTATAAGGCCCAGTCATGCACATTTCATGTAAAGTATTAATTATTAATGAGCAAACAAATATATAAACCTGAAAATATAAATAGGTGGTAACACAGAAAATTGAATGAAACTCGTTTCATTGAATTTTCTGTGGCTGAAACTCTTGAGAAAGTTATTGTTTTTATCATAATGAAAACATTAATATTAATTTTAATTCTTATGC
>JAJOZX010003808.1:185000-280000 GCA_023014485.1 Bathynomus jamesi
GCGACATTCGCATGGAGTTCGGGGAAATCATGCTGGCTTGGCATGAAGACTGGCCCCATCTCTTCCGCAACATCCTCTGGAGCGACGAGGCGGTGTTCCACGTCGGAGGCTTTGTCAACCGCCACAATTGCCACACTGGGCAGGAGAGGATCCCATGGTTACCGCTGAAAAACGGCAGAATCGGTTCAGTGTAACGGTGTGGTGTGGTATGACCTCAGATCAGGTTGTGGGCCCGTTCCTTCTGCGCAACACCATGAATGCTGAGCGGTACCTTGCTATGTTGCGAAACGAGGTCTGGCCGGTTGTCAGCACATGGGAGAACATCGACGATCTGATATTTATGCAAGATGGCGCTCCTCCGCACTTCGCTCTTGTTGTCCGTGAGTGGCTGGATGCCCACTTCCCTGGGCGTTGGATGGGTCGTCGTGGTCCACATCAATGGCCAGCCAGGAGCCCCGACTTGACACCGTGCGACTTCTTTCTTTGGGGGTGGGTAAAGGAAGAAGTCTACCGCACCAAACCGAGGACATTGGAAGAACTGGAGGACCGAATTCGGGAAGTCATGTCCTCCATCCCGCCGGAGTTCCTGCTAAAGTCAGTGGACGCCATTCCTGGGCGGCTCCAGAAGCTGGTGGAAAGAGTTGGAGCCCACATTGAATTTTAGAGAAAACCTACCACGTATGCCTACCTTTTCATATTATTTCTTCTGAAATAAATGGATAATATACGTATTTTTTTACCAATCCAAAATAGGGAGCTACTTTCCGCCCACCATGTATATATATATATATATATATATATATACAAGTTGATACATAAAACAAAGCGGTACATATAAAAACAAAATTAATCACCATTCGATGAAGAATTGAACAGAAAAATCTGCATTTTTACTCAATGGATTTATTCCCGATTAAAATAAATAAACGGAGGGAGAGTAAATAAATAAATTCCATTATCGAATGGTTGGTTTTCGATTGTGTTCAAATGTTGTCATAAATAAACCGAGCGTGTCACTGGCAGCTAAAATCAATGCTTATTTTCGTTGTGGCATTAACCATACATATACTGTATATACAGTGTGTATATATATATATATATATATATATATATATATATATATATATATATATATATACTGTGTGTGTATATATATATATATATATATATATATATATATATATATATATATATATATATATATATATATATACTGTGTGTATATATAATAAATAGAATAATATAAAATATAGAAGAGTGATCAAAGGGATCACTCATTATATTTATTTATTTTATTTTTTATATATTTGATTTTATAATTTTAGCACTGAAGATGGAACTTGAAATTTCCGAAGCGTTTGTATATAAACAATTTAGGGTGGAGCGAAAAATACGTTTTTTCTAGGATGAAGTTCTAATAGGGATTAAAAGTTGCATTTAGTGGACGATATATATCTGCCAAAATATGAGTTCATTTGTTTAATATTTTCAGCTGCCACCAGGGGGCTAAAGTTAACACAATTTTGGGTAAAAAGGAAAAAAATGCTTCTATTTTAGGTTTATCAAACTATTATAAAATTTTATCTTAGAATTATCTAATAGTTTGATTAAGATTCTTAAATGATAAGAATTCGTTTTGTAAAAATGCCTTTTCATATGCTTAATATCTTCAGCTGCCACAAGAGGGCTGAAGTTAACTTAAAAATGACAATTAAGTATGATTCTGTATTTACTTGAAAAAGGGAACAGTAATAAATTAGGATGTCTCTCTTCTTTTATACTGGCTTGAGACAGTTAAGAAACGTTATTTCGTGCCTTAGCTGAGTTACCACCCTTTCCCCAACCAACCTCCCTCTAGAAAGGGTTCTTGCTGAAGACTATTTAGTAATTTGCTTTTGTGTCAAATTTTGGCTGTTTTTTCCTTGATTCTAATGTAGCACGAATCCAACCGCTTGACGCATCTCTCTACGGCTTGTGTATGACATGGAAACTGAAATAATTCTGAATGAAGAGTAGTACCATGTTTGATGCATGATTCAATATCATCAAGAGAAACTCCTTTGGTTATCGGTGGTTCTGCTATCTGAAAATCTTGCCACATAATGAGATCTCTATAGTCTTTGACATAAAAATTTATTTCTGGCACCTTAAAATACCTGATAACATCTGTTTCTTGAATGCATGCCCTTGCTTTTATGATACGCCTAAATCCCAACTGACGCACATGCTCCCTTTCATCAGCTATCATTGCAATGAGAATGTTTTCTTGATTTGCGTAATATGCATTTCGCTGAATGACTGAGTCATGTACTCTCCTAAGCTCTTCACGGAGATACCGGCTTCTTGCAATCATATGCCACATATGTTTAGCACCATATTGGCATAATGGTTTACGCTTTATCTGAAACCACATTGGTGCGTATACCCTAACAATGAAAGTAGCTAATTCTTGTAAATTGCCTGAATGATTCTCTGTGCTTGCATATAACCGCAGAGTCCTGTTTGCTGTGGTGAGCCACCTTGAATGTGATATATTGCCTGGACTCTTATGACTAAGACTCTTTGAGAATGTTCCACTTGATATAGCCTTGTGAATTTCAAGAAGGTATTTCTGGTCGGTACTATGTCATCTACATCAATTTCACACATGTCCTCTTGAATTTCAATGGGTTTGAAGTTAACTATGGGAAGCTTTTCACAGTCTGAAAGTGCTCGGCCAATTTCTCCTTAAAATGCTCTTGGTCCAGTAGTGGTACCATCCAAGTGATGAAATAGATGGCGCAATGGAAGTTCATTAAGGTGTAAAAGGCATATCAGCCACTGCAATGGCTTATTAAAGGCTTCTTCCAGTAATCTTATTGTGCCTCCAATACTACCAGTGTTAACCACTGTCGAATCACAGCCAACTGCAACGATGTTCCCTATATCAACATTCCTTTCTTTCAAGCAATTCACTAGCGCTGTGCAAATGTATTTAGCTTTGCCACTGGAAGGTGTCACATGTACAAAGTACAGAGAGTGTGGTTCAGATATTATGCTGATATGCTCTTCGCGTTTGGTTCTTTGGTGGTTAGAGCCATCACTCTCCTGGACTTGAATCATTGTTTTATCCTTTCTGCCATCAAAGTATAATCCCCGCATGGTTTTTGGCTCTCCTATCTGTTGTAGTTCCTTTCTCTGTTTTTGTCTTTCACGTCTTAGCTTACTTCTGTCTATAATATTCCCTTTGTCTTCGGGAGTAACAATTTTAAGATCTGCCAATACTGCAGAAGCAATAGCAGCCCCAGCTCTGTCCGACATTTTAAATCTATCACAAGTAATTGCTAATGAAGGCAGTGGCTCACGCATCTGTTGTTCTGATATTACATATTGAGTCGAGGTTGTATCTTCCTCATTATCTTCAGATATCTCTTCTAGTTGTTGAAGTTCACTTGTCTCTGTTTCGATTTGTAAGTTGGACGTATTGGTTATAGCAGCACTAGTTGTTTGTGAGGATTCCAGACGTGCTTTTTCCATTTCCTTTCGATGTTCTCTTGCTTGTAATCGTCTTGTGTGTGCTATGTCAATGCTTCCTATCACCATTATTCTGCGTGTTCGTTGGTCATTTAAAAAATCCTGCTCTTTTGGAGGGACTTTCTTACTCTTTTCACATGAGCATCTCCTAAACTCCTTACATTTGCAGGTGCAGATGTCAAACAAAGTGCATTTTGAAGAGTTTTCAAATTCTTCAAGCTGATTTTTGTACTTAGGCTGATCCTTGCGTGACTTGTATGGCTTTAATAAGGACCTGTATTTATCATGGTACACTCGCATCATCTGTAAAACGCGTGTATGTGAAACTATTGGCAAAGAGGCCTTCTTCCAAATATTTTCTACCTTTTTGGAAACTGCCTCTGCTATTTCAGAAAATGAAGGCTCCTTGTTATTCATCTGCTCCTTCACTAAATGTTTTGTGAACAGGTAATCTTTCATAATGCAGTTATAAGTTGGTAGTTGCATATCACTCATCTCACAAGGTACTTCAAATATGGCACACTTCATATGTTCTCTAGTGAAATGTTTATATTTAGTATTTGATGCCATAATATTTTTAAGAAAAATTCACAATCACAAAATATCCTGTAACATCAAAACATTATATAATTAATATATAATATATATTTATAAGTATATATAATATATTACATTAATATATAATATATATATAAATAAACTAAAATTATATAATACATTATAACAAGCATTTTATAATAAAATCAATATTATCTCTATATAAATCACTTTAAAATAAAGTTTTATAATATTCCGATCATATTAAAAAACTCTCCGATCAACTGAGCGACTAGGCCTACTACCTAAGAAGACAAGTGTTAACACACTGTTCTAATGACTCACAGAAAGAAATTCCTTCACACCAAAACCCTCCCCCACAACCCTCCCCAACAACATTCAGTTTAGTCTCAACATGACTCAGTTACTCTAAATTGTTTTAAATTCAGCTCTCTTGTGGCAGCTGAAGATATTAAGCATATGAAAAGGCATTTTTACAAAACGAATTCCTATCATTTAAGAATCTTAATCAATCTATTAGATAATTCTAAGATAAAATTTTATAATAGTTTGACAAACCTAAAATAGAAGCATTTTTTTCCTTTTTACACAAAATTGTGTTAACTTTAGCCCCCTGGTGGCAGCTGAAATTTTTAAACAAATGAACTCATATTTTGGCAGGCATATTTGGTCTACTAAATGCAACTTTTAATCACTATTAGAACTTCATACTAGAAAAAAAGTATTTTTCGCTCCACCCTAAATTAAACATGTATACCATCTCTTCGTCCTCTTATTCCTTGCTAAGTTACGGTTCCCCAAGAACAAACCCTTCAATCAAATTTTATATATATATATATATGAACGTCCTTAAACAATTGATACCTTCTACTCAGGGTTACGTCGTAGCCAATGTCGTAACACGTTTCCCGTTGATCAGCGAAGTTAAGTGATATTGGGTCTGGGTAGTAGTTGGATGGGAGACCGTCCTCCTCGTCCAGATTATGTAGCGACCCGTGGTTCGGATCACACGTAAAGCTGTAGGTCCCCCCCGTCATACGACCTTAGATGTTGCGAAGGAGAATAAACAACCCCAATCATTATTATTACCTTCTAACCATTTCATATACCTTTGGTTAGCTTCCGCCCGAATTGTTCATTCTGACGAAGGTCAAGCTTTTCACTCCACCTTAGAGCTACGATTTAACGTGGAATCCGAACCACGCCCCACCAGCAGCCCAGCGTCTTAACCACTAGGCCACCCAGGGTACCCATTTATCTACCAAACCACTTTCTTTATAGTGTGGAAGGACGAACAGCTGGGTTTTGCTGCGCGCCGGCTGCCGTCAGCGGGTCTCGATCCCGTGGCCGATGGATTCGTAGTCAGCGACGCTAACCATTACACCACCGAGACGCATACATATGGAAACAATTAGTACACAACATTGCAAAGAGAAAAATACTTGGTTGGACATCTGCATTATTTGCCTAATCCAACAATCCAAGTTTATTACCACAACATTAAGCATTGTTAGAGCAATCGTCGCTTGAGTGAATTATTCAATCGAATTAACTGGCAAACATTTAACCATACATTTTGGTTAATTTAACCAAACATTTTTCTCTCCTCAACTTTCTACAATACATTTCTACACATTTCCTTTTTTTATTTCAAGTATAGAATGTAATGGTGGAGTTATTTAACTCTTTAACCTTCTTCGCAACATTCTACAAAGTCATATAACGGAGGAGACTTACAGCTTTACACGGGATCCAAACCATGGGTTCCTATATCATCTCGACGCAGAGATAGAAATTTTTATTAAAACAGTGAGGAAACTCTGAATATCTCTCTCTCTCTCTCTCTCTCTCTCTCTCTCTTCTCTATATATATATATATATATATATATATAGTTCGTGCTCAGATGCCGTTTTCCAAAACAAAAATTTCTTTCAAGGAGGACCTAAATTATATTTATCGTACATTTATCGTACTTCAGGGGAAATTATCGTATTCTCAAATATTTTTTTAATTAAGCCTTAAATACTAAATATGTAATTATTTATATTATTCTCTGAAAATAGAAATGTTTATGGTATTTACTCTAAATATTTCTGTAATTAAAACTGTAATGATGCAACTGTGACTGTAATAAATTCAAATAAAAACGTTTTGGAGAATTTTTAATCATTTTTCAAAAACGACACCTTTTATTTTACTGTATTTTGCTTATTTTATTTTTGACATATTCCGGACAAATTTAGTCCGGATCTAAATCCGTCTATTGGTGAATTCTCATACACACACACACACACACACACACACACACACACACACACACACACATATATATATATATATCCGCTACCTCGAAACAGGTTTGTATTTTCATAACCTTTCGCGTGCTTTAAACCTAATGCAAACGCGATGCAACTTTTCTATTATTCACTATTCAATTTATCTGAACACACTGTACAGCGTGCCTCAGCAACACTCTAGTGTGTCTCCTCTATAGGTCTTCATTAAGTGAAACAAAGTTGCACTAGTAACTTAATAAACCTATTTCTGAAAAGGAGAGAACATTCAAGAGCCGAAGTTAAGTGAGAGTTGCTTTCAATAAAAGTCACAGAATTTATAAAAGTTTGCAGATTAATCACTCCATGAGGACGTATTGCAAAAATATAGGACTTGAATTTTTGCGTTTTTCAATTTGGAACACTTTCAGAAGACTTGTTAATAAAAGACATGTTAAAAAGAGACTTGTTAAAAAGACTTGTTAAAAATTTTCGCTTCATCTTGAAGTATTCCCAAAATAAATGGTTCTGAACTCCTCCATCTTCCTCGCAGTTTCGTTTCACTTAAGCGATTTTTTTAAATTAATTATTATTATTATTGTTATTATTATTAATTACTTGAATAACTTTTCTTTCCTTTTACTTGTATTTCCGTCCTAAGCTTTCCTTTCCAGTCAAATGAAAGCTTTATATGTGCGAAAGAACTTTTTTTTATATTGTTAATACGGTTGATTCTCTTTCACTGTATTTTTATGGTATCAAACTTTCTGGTTTTAGTTCTAAAGCTTTTTCTGGATTTCTGGTTCCGTGTTCGAGTAAGAAGGTTAGATACTTCTCGAATAATGTGAGATACTTCTCGAATAATGCGAGATACTTCTCTGAAATGTGAGATACTTCTTGAAGAATCCGAGATACTTATCGAAGAGTAAGAGATACTTTTCCAAGACTATGAATCACCTCTCGAAGAATGCGAGATACTTCTCTAAAATGGGTGATACTTCTCGAAAAATGAGATACTTTTTGAAGAATGTTAATACTTCTCGAAGAATGTGAGATACTTCTCGAAGAATGAGATACTTTTTGAAGAATGTTAATACTGCTCGAAGAATGTGAGATACCTTTCGAAATATAGAGATACTCTTCGAAATATATGAGATACTTCTCGAAAAAGGTGAGGTACTATTAAAAAAATGCAAGATACTTCTCGAGAAATGCGAGATATTTCGAAATATTTCTCTAAAACATGAGAAACTTCTCGAAGAATGTGAGATACTCTTGAAGAATTTTTGATAGCGTTTGAAGAATGTGAGGCACTTTTCAAAAATGCGAGATATTTCTCGAAAAATATGAGATAACTTTCAAGAATGAGAGATACTTTTCGAAGAAAGGGAGATACTTCTCGAAAAATGAAATACTTTTCGAAGAATGCGAGTGATTTCTCGAAGCATGTGAGATAACTCTGAAGAATGCGAGATACTTCTCTAAAATGTGACACAATTCTCGAAGAATGTGAGATACTCCTCGAAAATGAGATTTTCCCAACGAATGTGAAATACTTCTTGGGTTTCATCGTAGTTTGTATTGACAACTTTTAGTTCCAATATTATTTAACCCTTTCATGCCGGAAGTGTATTTAAAGGTTTGAAAAGTTTGGTGCAAAAATCACCTTTAAATTACTCTTTCATAAGGACGAAGATACCATGCAAGTTAACGTTCACACATGTTATATCGTCGCTCATATCTTAAAAAGGGTCTAGCTCGAAAATTTGATAAAAACGTCTTTATAGAAAGATTGGTTCGTTTTCGTGTTCTGTACCTTGTCTCAAAATGGCCTAACTCTCCTCCAATCAGAAAGCTCGTGCACCTTGTAGAATCAAGCGCGACAAGTGGGACGACCTTCGCATCAACAAAAGAGTTTTTCTTGTTTCCTGAACAATTGGCTTTTTGCGAGCTAGGGCCTTTCAATATATCAGCAACGATATGTTGCCATACAGTATGAAAGGGTCAATGAAATAAAACTTTCAATAATAAAAAATCTTTCAATATGTTGCTGATTAATCAGCTGTTCTAATAAACATAATATGAAGTCAATGAGATTACACATTTTAATTCGATAAAACAACAGAGTGGTACCGTAACTTTTGAACTCGAATGGAAATCTGGAAATCCATACCTGAATTTATCAAACAAGATGCCTTCAAATATAAATTGGGATTTCTTTACAACTGGTTCATATATATATAAATATGAGAGAGAGAGAGAGAGAGAGAGAGAGAGAGAGAGAGAGAGAGAGAGAGAGAGAGAGAGAGAGAGAGAGAGACACACACACACACACACACACACACAAAAGATTTAAAAATGATGCTTTACAGTTGTAGATACTGTAATTAATTTGTAAAATGAAGTTGGAGCTTCACAATGGTAATGGAGGCTAATGACGCTAATCTCAGGTGGAATTTAAATAATGTAACGTTTAATTTTAGTCAGTAATTAATTGCAGAATAGAATCTGATGTCACCAAATTTTAAACAAGTTTAAATTTGTTCTTGAAAAAATCGAAGACAAAGTTGGTTTTAAAACCCGCCGCAGGGACAACTTAGTCCTACCTGTATAACGAAAATTAAGGAACTGTGAGAGTAATGGTTAGTTAGTCTTATAAAGCTAACTAAAGAAAGCTGGGGGGCCCTGATCTTCAGGTGATTCACATCTACAAACTTTTAAGGTGGAAAACTCTAAACATTTTAACGTAAACAAATGAAAACTACAAAACAACTTATGTTCATAGTATAAACGTAAGTTGTTTTGTATAAACATAAATTTTCTATGAACATGTTTGTGTAAACATAAGTTTTGTATAAACATAAGTTGGTTTGCATAAACATAAGTTTTGAATAAACATAAGTTGTTTGTATGAACATACATTTTCTATGAACATAAGTGGTGCTACTATAGTATACGGTCTACCTACGATTCGGTGGTCTACCTTTTAATTATATCATAGCTTCTAATCTTGTTTACTAATTGCTTGTTTACATCCCAATGTCAATCGCCCTTGACGATCAGTTAAGGTTTAGTCAGGATATTTTCGTTAGTTTTAACGAAAATATCATGACTAAACCTAACCAATCGTAGGTACACCGTATACCATAGTAGCACCACATAAGTTGCTTTGTATAAACATAAGTTGTTTGTATGAACATAAGTTTTCTATAAACTTTATACCATATAAGATGGCATGCAGCACAAGGCGGTGTGATGATAGTCATTCAGAAGAGATATAATCTGAAGAGTGAAGAATATTAAATCCTTGATGAAGGGTCATAAATTGAATCAAAGTCATCAGCGATTTTTATTCTATAAAATTTGTGAAAGTTTGGAGCAACGAGAAGAAATAAGAGTCCTTTTTTAAGATATAGACTTTAATGGAATAGGCTTTAAACAAGAGGGAGAGATAGACTTTAAAGGAATAATAACAATAACAGAAACTGATAATATTTTCCTTATACAAACGACTCTCTCTCTCTCTCTCTGTCTCTCTCTCTCTCTCTCTCTCTCTCTCTCGACAGGGTGAACTGTTTTGAATTATTGAATAAATTCTGAGGTTCCCCCTCCTTACTTCATAAATATATTATTTGTTATGTATCGAGTTTAGTGCGTACACGTATAATAGGACTATGCTGTAGCTACGTCGTAATACTGCTTCCCGTTAGATTAATGAGGTTGAGCGACGTTGGGTCTGTTCAGTAGTTAGGTGTGTGGCCGTCCTCTGCGTTCAGACGATGTAGCGATCTTTGGTTCGGATTCCACGTAAAACTCCGTTACACGAACTTTGCTGTTACGATGGAGGTTAAACAACCCAGAATATTGGTGGTATTGATGTATCATGCAATAAGACCACCTCTGAAAGCTGGCTTTTGCAGGGAATTGGACTCAAAGAACGAAACGTTCTTTCATCTTTACTTTTCCTTTCTTTACAGAAATGGGATCACCTGAAGCTCAGGGCCCCCCAGCCTTTTTTAGTTAGCCTTATAAGGCTAACTAACGAAAATATCACGACCTAACCTAACTAATCGTTAGGTCATCTGTACGTCCTTTAAGACTGGTTAGGTTAGGTCGTTATATTTTCGTTAGTTAGCCTTATAAAGCTAACTAAAGAAGACTGGGGGGCCTTGAGCTTCAGGTGATCCCATAATGATGGTATTGTAAAACGAAAAATTAATGAATTCAACTCTACTTATTATAAGTTAAAGCTAATGATTTTGACCTGTACACTACTAATCCCAAAGGCTTGCACAGTAATAAAGGAAAGTGTCCTAATAGTTAGGTGGCATCTATCTGCCACCAAATTACGGTGTAGTTATTTCTTTGATGTCATAGGAAAATATTATACTTTTAATGACGTAAATTAATTTAAATTTTAAGGAAAAGTAAACTTATGTATCAGTCAGGTTCCTTTTTCCTAAAAAATGAAATGTAATTCACTACATCAAAAATGGGATCACCTGAAGATCAAGGCCCCCCCAGCCTTCTTTAGTTAGCTTTATAAAGCTAACTAACGAAAATATCACGACCTAACCTAACCAATCGTCAAAGTCAATCTTCAGGTGATCCTAAAAATGCAATATTTTCGTATGATATTGAAGAAATAACTACACTGTAATTCGGTGGCAAGGAAATCTCTTTAAGTTTTGCAGTATACGGACGATGATCAATTTAATTCATATTAGTGTAATTAATTGGAATTTAAGTGTCAATTTTGTCCAAAGAAGAAGTATGGAAGAAATTCAACAAATTAATACACACGTACGTACATACATTAACAAAATCTCCTTTCCCAATGTATTAGGGTGAGAAGGCAGACATAATAACACGAATGCGATAAACAGAAGGTAATAAAGAAGAGATAAAAGGTAGAGACAAAAGCGCGCCGCACACATACGTTCACACACACACACACACACACACACACACACACGCATCCTGGTGGACTAAATAATCCGACATAATAACCCAACAAAATTAATGTATTTTGAATCGGAAGCAAATTTTGTTAAATGAGATTAAAATTATTTTTCAAAACAACTAAATTAAATTTGGCGCTTTGGAGATGTTGAGTACTCACTAACTCATCTATGTTGAGAAAGTATTCACCATTATCTTAATTCCAATATAAGCATATTCTCGAACGTGATTTGATCCAGAACATAATGAATTTTCTGAGTAATAAAAACCTTACTTTAAAGAACGTTCACAGTATTTGTTTTAAAGGATGTATAGGGTGGCCCACAAAGTCCCGTTACCCCCTAGAGAAATGAATCGTATAACAATGCTATGGGCAGGGGGTAACGGGACTTTTTGGCCACCCTATAGATCTTAATATTCTCATTATTCTTCCTAACAGGAGTAAGCCTATTATGTTACTGCCAGATGTAATAACATAAGGGGCTTTTGGAGTATAGTATAATGATTAGGTAGTTCAGTGTTATTACGTTATTAGTGTTATAAATATACAGGGTGGCCCATAAGTCCCCAATCGGTTATAATTAAAGTGAAAATTCATCTGAAAAGGAAAGAATATTTGTCGAAATGATTATATTTTGCACTTTGAATAATCAATAAATAGGCCACCCTGTAGATAGATCTGTTTTATATATATATGGACAATATATATATGTATATATATATATAAATATATAAAGGGTGATCCAGAGAAATGGGACCCAAAAGAAACCCCTGTAACTCTTAAAGTATAAGTCCTTTTATAAAATCATACGCATCATTCGAAAGAGGATAGTTACAAGTTTGTACCGGATTGTATAGGTTTTGACAATACAAGACAAGATAAGATACAAAACAAAATAAAAGTGTTAGTTAAAACTAACCCTTCAAGATGACTGCATGGACTGTGGAACAGCTGCGTTTCATAACTGAGCAATATTATGAGCATGGAAGAAGTGTAGTTTCAGCTCAAAGATCTTTCAAGACAAATTTTCAGATGTCAAGATCTCCTTCTAAGAAAGTAATCCGTCGGTGTGTCAGAAATTGGTGGTGTCATTTACCTTCTGTTGGACCCATTGACAGAATTGTCGTCTTCGTGCGAAATCTCCATCGTTTAGTTGTTGCACTGTTTGAATTTTATATGGAAAAAGCATTAAATTTTGCTTGAATATACGGTGTGTTGTTCCATATCCAACTCCTAACAGCTGAGAAGCACGTTTGATGCTTATGTTAGGATTATCCTGTACAATTTCATGAGTTCTGTTAATGATCTCGTCTATCCTTACTGTGCGCACTCTTCCAGTTGGTTTTCTTTTTCCAATGCTGTCAGTTAGGGAAAAAATTTCTGACACACCGACGGATTACTTTCTTAGAAGGTGATTTTGACATCTGAAAATTTGTCTTGAAAGATCTTTGAGCTGAAACTACACTTCTTCCATGCTCATAATATTGCTCAGTTATGAAACGCAGCTGTTCCACAGTCCATGCAGTCATCTTGAAGGGTTAGTTTTAACTAACACTTTTATTTTGTTTTGTATCTTATCTTGTACAGTATTGTCAAAACCTATACAATCCTGTACAAACTTGTAACTATCCTCTTTCGAATGATGCGGATGATTTTATAAAAGGACTTATACTTTAAGAGTTACAGGGGTTTCTTTTGGGTCCCATTTCTCTGGATCACCCTTTACTTTAAGAGTTACAGGGGTTTCTTTTGGGTCCCATTTCTCTGGATCACCCTTTATATATATATATATATATATATATATATATATACTGTGTGTATATATATATATATATATATATATATATATATATATATATATATATATATACAGTATATATATATACTGTATATATATGTATATGAACAAAACGACAAACAAGAACAAAATTCAACGTATTTCAAATTTAAATGGTTAGTATGGGACGCGTCGTGGCCAATGTCGTAACACCGCTTCCTGTCGATCAGCGAAGTTAAGCGATATTGGGTCTGGGTAGTAGTTGGATGGGAGACCATCCTTTGCATCCAGATTATGTAGCGACCTTTTTGGATCGGATCCTACGTAAAGTTGTAGGTTTCCTCTGTCATATGACTTTAGAGGCTGCGAATGACGTTAAACAACAATAATTGTTTAATGCATAACTTAGATTACACAGGCCGGCGAATGAGCACTTTGTAAGAGTTGTTTTCTTACTAATAACTGATTTTATATAATTCAACTACGCTGATTTCGAATAAGGTGTCCATTTTTTTTCTATCACGTAAGGATTTTGTGCAAATTGGAAGGGAAAAAACAACAACATAAATAAATATTATTTATTTCAATTTACATTAGGTACTTATTTCGTTTTGTTATACTAATTACAAATGCAAACAACTTTAAAAAGAAAGAAGACTATTGACGTCAATTACATATTCATCTTTATTTGTCCTGAGTTTTCTTGTGAGATCTATGCCTTTTAGTCTCGAATGTACGCGCTGTTCCTTTTCTTTTATGTAATAATTCTGGAGTATCCCGTTTCAACATCCAGCAGTAATCAGCCACCATGCTGATGTCCCACCTTCCCTGATATCTCTTCTCCATTTCTTTAATGTCTTGGTGAAACCAAGCATTTATAGGCAGTAGTTTGGTACTTTCCTGTTAACGGGAATACCCAACCGCCCGCCACCAAACTGTTTGTTATGTATTTTTGCTCGTCATTTTCGTTTAAACTAACGAAAATATCACAACTTAACCTAACCAATTATCAAAGGCGTACAGTTGACTTAACCGGGCATTCAATTAACCTAACTGGGCATTCAGTTGACCTAACCGGGCATTTTCCGGTATATTAACCTGTTAGGTTAATTCAATGCCCGGTTAGGTCAATTCAATGCCCGGTTAGGTCAACTGTACGCCCTTGATGATTGGTTAGGTTAAGTTGTGATATTTTCGTTAGTTTAAACGAAAATGACGAGAGCAAAAGTACATAACAAACAGTTTGGTGGTGGGCGGTTGGGTATTCCCGTTAACAGGAAAGCACCGTAGTTTTTAATCAAAATTTAATGAAAATTATTTACATATGTAATATGAAATATGACATTTTGTGAAAAATCAGTACGTGATGGTGAAAAATGAATATTAATTTTCGGAATCAGCGTGCAAAAATTACTATATAAGTGATAAAATACTTCGGACAACAAAACCATCGCAGGCCTCTGTTATAGAATATGAAACGATATAAACAAATTATAGTGAATGAATAATGGTTTACAAAGATAGGTCAGTATTCAGCATTCAGTGTAACCTCCTTGTGCATCGAATCAAAGCCCGTAACCTTTCATGTGGACATAATTTATGTTTCGAATGTACAATACACCAGAGGTCCTGTACTCGAATTAGCTCCATTTTTGAGAAGCAATATTTTACTTGGGTTAATATTAGGTTTCGGAGACACCAGATTTCGGTGATCCGCCCAGTTCATCCATTGGACCATTCAGGGTGAGTCATACGTCAGAATTAGGTTACACTAGGTGAGGTGGTCTTTTACATTGGTTTGTTATTCCCCACGTGACCAACTTTCGACTAGTCAGGATCCTTGTAACAAATTTCGACTTTATAAAAAAAAAACTGGTGTCCCCGAAACTTAATGTTTAATTTTAATTACCTTTAATTACCTTTAATTTAATTACCTTTCTATATGTTTTAAATGGAGCTTAGAATGAAGTTTTGTGGTGGAAATTTAAGCGGTGCTGGTTAAGTATGCGGTCTACCATCTGAGTTTTGACAGAATATAAACTAACGAAAATATCACGACTTAACCTAACCAATTATCAAGGGCGTACAGTTGATCTATTATTAATTATAACATTGTTTGTTTCTGGAATAGTATTTACTATTTACTAATAGATCAACTGTACGCCCTTGATAATTGGTTAGGTTAAGTCGTGATATTTTCATTAGTTTTAACGAAAATATTCTGTCAAAACTCAGATGGTAGACCGCACACTTAACCAGCACCAATTTAAGCCCTTGAATTCTCCCATTCTGCTTCTACCTCTCCAAGTTGTTGATTGTTACAATATATTTTCAACCGTTATTTTGTTTTATAAAACAAATCTTTTCACAGTAAAAACGTTTACGGCAGCTCAGTACCTCTCCTGAATAGTCACACACACATATTAACGCAACCTTAAAACGATTTCCTCCAAAACAACGTAACCTGACCCGCAATATTTACTCAAGACCGACCTTGTTGACAACGAGAAGCTAAAGTGTCATTTTCCTATCCTGGCTGTAAAGGTTCTTTGAACTGCTCTTTTTGGATATTTTAAATTTCATTACAGTCTCTCGCTTTGCCCGTTCCTCTCTTTATTCAGAATGAGTATTTGGGCTCTTAATTGACGTATTCATAAGGTCGATTTATCATTTTCATTTAGTCGCTTTTACTCGTAATATTAAACAAACTTTCAAACTTTCCATATTCATTTAAGGTAAAAATTCAGGAAATTGCATGAGGTTGAAATGGAATAATATCTACACTCGTAAGATCAAAAGTAAACTTTATAAAATTTGATTTTGTGTATATAAATTATATTCCTTTGTATTATTATATGTATCAAATGTAAAAATTCTACCAAACTTATTACTTGATTGGAAAAAAAAAATACAGTATATATATAATATATAATATACACAGTTACACACACACACACACACATATATATATATATATATAGGCTGTACACCATACTAATGCAATGCATATATATATATATATATATATATATATGTAGAAACTAGTCCTACAAGAATACAAGAACCCCCCCCCCCCCCCCCCCCCCCCCCCCCCCCCCCCCCAAAAGTTTTCGTTCATAAGATGTGCCCCCCCCCCCCCTCCCCCCCCCCCCCCCCCCCCCCCCCCCCCCCCCCCAAAAGTTTTCGTTCATAAGATGTGTATACAGGTTTTGCCAAAAAAAATCCATAGCTATCTTTAGTTAACTTCTTAATTTTGGGTCACCCTGTATTTAAACTATCTCATATTCCTTTGTTCCATCCATGCACGAAAGAAAAATTACTTAACTCAGATTTTTAATATATCTTTCAAGTGTTTCGTGCAATGATTCCTCACTCCGCGGAGGTCATGTTTGCTACCTCCCCTCTATTATATATATATATATACATATATATATATATGCATATAACTGCAATGACCGCGCAGTATATAAATGAATAGAAACGACATAAGTGTTAAGGAACGTCTCTGCACACGAGGAGGAGAGATAACGAATAATGAAAAATGAGGCGAACCGCCCAGGAATCGAACCCAGGGCCTTCCAATTGCCGGTCGGACGCTCTACCATTATGCTACGGACCTCACTCAATCACAAATCGAAATTCTCCCACATAGGGCAGAAACCAATACCCTGAGAGGGCACCCTCGCAAATCGTGAATATGCGCATATAACTGCAATGACCGCGCAGTATATAAATGAATAGAAACGACATAAGTGTTAAGGAACGTCTCTGCACACGAGGAGGAGAGATAACGAATAATGAAAAATGAGGCGAACCGCCAGGAATCGAACCCAGGGCCTTCCAATTGCCGGTCGGACGCTCTACCATTATGCTACGGACCTCACTCAACACAAATCGAAATTCTCCCACATAGGGCAGAAACCAATACCCTGAGAGGGCACCCTCGCAAATCGTGAATATGCGCATATAACTGCAATGACCGCGCAGTATATAAATGAATAGAAACGACATAAGTGTTAAGGAACGTCTCTGCACACGAGGAGGAGAGATAACGAATAATGAAAAATGAGGCGAACCGCCCAGGAATCGAACCCAGGGCCTTCCAATTGCCGGTCGGACGCTCTACCATTATGCTACGGACCTCACTCAATCACAAATCGAAATTCTCCCACATAGGGCAGAAACCAATACCCTGAGAGGGCACCCTCGCAAATCGTGAATATGCGCATATAACTGCAATGACCGCGCAGTATATAAATGAATAGAAACGACATAAGTGTTAAGGAACGTCTCTGCACACGAGGAGGAGAGATAACGAATAATGAAAAATGAGGCGAACCGCCCAGGAATCGAACCCAGGGCCTTCCAATTGCGGTCGGACGCTCTACCATTATGCTACGGACCTCACTCAATCACAAATCGAATTCTCCCACATAGGGCAGAAACCAATACCCTGAGAGGGCACCCTCGCAAATCGTGAATATGCGCATATAACTGCAATGACCGCGCAGTATATAAATGAATAGAAACGACATAAGTGTAAGGAACGTCTCTGCACACGAGGAGGAGAGATAACGAATAATGAAAAATGAGGCGAACCGCCCAGGAATCGAACCCAGGGCCTTCCAATTGCCGGTCGGACGCTCTACCATTATGCTACGGACCTCACTCAATCACAAATCGAAATTCTCCCACATAGGGCAGAAACCAATACCCTGAGAGGGCACCCTCGCAAATCGTGAATATGCGCATATAACTGCAATGACCGCGCAGTATATAAATGAATAGAAACGACATAAGTGTTAAGGAAACGTCTCTGCACACGAGGAGGAGAGATAACGAATAATGAAAAATGAGGCGAACCGCCCAGGAATCGAACCCAGGGCCTTCCAATTGCCGGTCGGACGCTCTACCATTATGCTACGGACCTCACTCAATCACAAATCGAAATTCTCCCACATAGGGCAGAAACCAATACCCTGAGAGGGCACCCTCGCAAATCGTGAATATGCGCATATAACTGCAATGACCGCGCAGTATATAAATGAATAGAAACGACATAAGTGTTAAGGAACGTCTCTGCACACGAGGAGGAGAGATAACGAAAATGAAAAATGAGGCGAACCGCCCAGGAATCGAACCCAGGGCCTTCCAATTGCCGGTCGGACGCTCTACCATTATGCTACGGACCTCACTCAATCACAAATCGAAATTCTCCCACATAGGGCAGAAACCAATACCCTGAGAGGGCACCCTCGCAAATCGTGAATATGCGCATATAACTGCAATGACCGCGCAGTATATAAATGAATAGAAACGACATAAGTGTTAAGGAACGTCTCTGCACACGAGGAGGAGAGATAACGAATAATGAAAAATGAGGCGAACCGCCCAGGAATCGAACCCAGGGCCTTCCAATTGCCGGTCGGACGCTCTACCATTATGCTACGGACCTCACTCAATCACAAATCGAAATTCTCCCACATAGGGCAGAAACCAATACCCTGAGAGGGCACCCTCGCAAATCGTGAATATGCGCATATAACTGCAATGACCGCGCAGTATATAAATGAATAGAAACGACATAAGTGTTAAGGAACGTCTCTGCACACGAGGAGGAGAGATAACTTATGTCGTTTCTATTCATTTATATACTGCGCGGTCATTGCAGTTATATGCGCATATTCACGATTTGCGAGGGTGCCCTCTCAGGGTATTGGTTTCTGCCCTATGTGGGAGAATTTCGATTTGTGATTGAGTGAGGTCCGTAGCATAATGGTAGAGCGTCCGACCGGCAATTGAAGGCCCTGGGTTCGATTCCTGGGCGGTTCGCCTCATTTTTCATTATTCGTTATCTCTCCTCCTCGTGTGCAGAGACGTTCCTTAACACTTATGTCGTTTCTATTCATTTATATACTGCGCGGTCATTGCAGTTATATGCGCATATTCACGATTTGCGAGGGTGCCCTCTCAGGGTATTGGTTTCTGCCCTATGTGGGAGAATTTCGATTTGTGATTGAGTGAGGTCCGTAGCATAATGGTAGAGCGTCCGACCGGCAATTGGAAGGCACTGGGTTCGATTCCTGGGCGGTTCGCCTCATTTTTCATTATTCGTTATCTCTCCTCCTCGTGTGCAGAGACGTTCCTTAACACTTATGTCGTTTCTATTCATTTATATACTGCGCGGTCATTGCAGTTATATGCGCATATTCACGATTTGCGAGGGTGCCCTCTCAGGGTATTGGTTTCTGCCCTATGTGGGAGAATTTCGATTTGTGATTGAGTGAGGTCCGTAGCATAATGGTAGAGCGTCCGACCGGCAATTGGAAGGCCCTGGGTTCGATTCCTGGGCGGTTCGCCTCATTTTTCATTATTCGTTATCTCTCCTCCTCGTGTGCAGAGACGTTCCTTAACACTTATGTCGTTTCTATTCATTTATATACTGCGCGGTCATTGCAGTTATATGCGCATATTCACGATTTGCGAGGGTGCCCTCTCAGGGTATTGGTTTCTGCCCTATGTGGGAGAATTTCGATTTGTGATTGAGTGAGGTCCGTAGCATAATGGTAGAGCGTCCGACCGGCAATTGGAAGGCCCTGGGTTCGATTCCTGGGCGGTTCGCCTCATTTTTCATTATTCGTTATCTCTCCTCCTCGTGTGCAGAGACGTTCCTTAACACTTATGTCGTTTCTATTCATTTATATACTGCGCGGTCATTGCAGTTATATGCGCATATTCACGATTTGCGAGGGTGCCCTCTCAGGGTATTGGTTTCTGCCCTATGTGGGAGAATTTCGATTTGTGATTGAGTGAGGTCCGTAGCATAATGGTAGAGCGTCCGACCGGCAATTGGAAGGCCCTGGGTTCGATTCCTGGGCGGTTCGCCTCATTTTTCATTATTCGTTATCTCTCCTCCTCGTGTGCAGAGACGTTCCTTAACACTTATGTCGTTTCTATTCATTTATATACTGCGCGGTCATTGCAGTTATATGCGCATATTCACGATTTGCGAGGGTGCCCTCTCAGGGTATTGGTTTCTGCCCTATGTGGGAGAATTTCGATTTGTGATTGAGTGAGGTCCGTAGCATAATGGTAGAGCGTCCGACCGGCAATTGGAAGGCCCTGGGTTCGATTCCTGGGCGGTTCGCCTCATTTTTCATTATTCGTTATCTCTCCTCCTCGTGTGCAGAGACGTTCCTTAACACTTATGTCGTTTCTATTCATATATATATATATACACAAGACAACTTGCAATACCTTACATATTCAAAATTTTGGAAATTCCAGGTACAGGTAAATCCGTATATGAAACAGGAATATGTGAGGAATATATATTTATTTACAGTGCCATTTGTCCTCCTCTTGGCGCTTGGCACGCATTTTTAAATTAAATGGGGGAATTTATTATACTTCCGGGGCGTGGAGGGTTGTTGTTCAGTTTTTGGGAATTGATTTTATAGATTAAATTTCTATGTTAGTTTAAAAATACTGCTGTAACGTATATATGTGTGTTAATTATTTAAACCAAAAGAAAATGGCATTGTTCTGATAAATTTGGCGTTTTTGTTAACGAGCTTTACCTTTGGTTAGCTTCCGCCCGAATTGTTTATTCTGGCGAAAGTCAAGCTTTTCACTCCACCTTAGACCTACAGTTTAACGTGGAATCCGAACCACGCCCCACCAGCAGCCAAGCGTCTTAACCACCAGGCCACCCAGGGTACTCATTTATCTACCAACCACTTTCTTTATTGTGTGAAAGGATGAACAGCTGGGTTTTGCTGCGCGTCGCCTGCCGTCACCGGGTCTCGATCCCAGAGCCGATGGATTCGTAGTCAGCGACGCTAACCACTACACAACTGAGGCGCATATATATGGGGGGGTATTCTGAAATTTTTAGAATTTATGAAAAAAATAGTGAATAAAACAACAATTCCATTGTTATATTCTGTACTGGATTCGTTCCAAGTCTATTTTTGTAATTAGTTTTGTAGTCTCTCTCTCTCTCTCTCTCTCTCTCTCTCTCTCTCTAATATATATATATATATATATATATATATACAGGGTGTCCCGTAAGTCTGGACCCATAGGGAAAAATAATAAAATTACAAAATAGTCCAAAAATTTATTACATAATCTGTTCAAAGTGTCCGCCGTTGTGTCGCACACATAGTTGAAGACGCAATCTCCACTGCGACAGCACTTTCTGAATCACAGTCGCAGAAATTTCTTGACACGCCTCCACAATGCGTGCTTTAAGGTGGAAAATGTTCTGAAGTTTGACCTCGTACACTTTGGCTTTCAAGTGGCCCCACAAATAAAAATCATAATAAAAAATAATAAAAAAATAATAATAATAAAATAATAATAATAACAATAAAAAAATATATTATATATCCCTATGGGTCCAGACTTACGGGACACCCTGTATATATATATATATATATATATGTTAACTCCCTTCTTCTATGGCCTGGGTTGGTTCGAAGTCGACGGGGGTTCTGGTTAGGAGGCAGCAACGGACTTGTTACTTGCAGTAGTTTCTTGTATACTACTCTCCGAGTTCTTCTATAGTGGCTTGGAGGATTCTGAGAGGCTTATTAAATTCTTTGAGGTTTCTCCGATTCTTCTTGTAACGTATCAGGAGATTTTAATGACTAAGTTCTCTGAAGAGAGCAAGGCTCGAAGGAGAAGCTAAAGACTGTTTCCTACTGTAATTTACTGCTAAAATGTTATAGGTAATGCTCAGCCTCGTAGTTTAAATCAGAATGAACATGGAAGAAATTATGTGGGTTTATATACCCCGATTCTACTAACATCATCATTATTAAATGTTGAAAAGGCTATATTATTTTTGCACAATAGTTAAAAATAAAGTAAATTTTTTTGTTGGACAATGGTTAAACATATAAACAGGATATAGGAAGAGGAAGCCATATTTTTATCTTAAACCGCGTATTTTCAGATCTGCTATTTTCCTGATCCGCCGAGTTAATTAGGAACGGAACTTGAACTATGCATCTTTATACTAAGATATGCATATGAGCAACAATTAAAGGTTTAAGGCAAGACATGACTTCATCTTTTATAACGAAGAGAGAATGCATACAAAATGCGAACATTAAAAGATCCAATCAGGATTCATTATGAAGCTAAATCTAAAAAAATTATTAAGAAATTTTGAAAAGAACAAGTCACCAATTATTTGGCAAAATAGGAAGCAACTCCAAAATTTATCCCAATGAAAAAAATAATAAAAATAATAATAATATCGCCGAGTGTACATTCCTAAATGGCGGCATAATGTTGG
Source organism: Bathynomus jamesi (assembly GCA_023014485.1). Classification (NCBI taxonomy): domain Eukaryota; kingdom Metazoa; phylum Arthropoda; class Malacostraca; order Isopoda; family Cirolanidae; genus Bathynomus; species Bathynomus jamesi. The sequence continues at coordinate 207,393 of JAJOZX010003808.1, forward strand.
ATCGTACAGTGAGTACAATCCCAAGTACATCACTGAGTACGTTGTAATTTTGGTTTATTACAATTATGATTATAATTACCAATTAATTCACATTCGCTTATCATCGTTAATTATAGTTTATCGTTAATTATAGTTTATCGTTAATTACAGTTTCATTAAAGTACATTAACCCTTTAAGAACGAGCCCACAGCATATGCAGTCACTCTTGTTACCAGAACGTATAGGTTTTATTGTTATTCAAAACTAAATATTTTAGTAACTAATCACTGAAATGATACACATTTTGGGTTCCTTTCCCGACAACTAAATGACATCTATATGTAAACATGTAAAACATTTATAGAAACGAGGCATTGTATTACAATTTATATTATTATTTCTGATGGACCTTAAGGTACCATCCGTCGTTAAAGGGTTAATTACATTATATTAAATTATTATCGTTAATTACAATTAAACAGTTAACTATAGTTTTTTTACAGTGTTTCATATTTATAGACAATTAGGATGTTAGGAGTATAACATAAAGTACATGGGCACATACGGTATATATATATATATATATATATATATATATATAACACAACACACATAATAATGTTTTATAAATTATCATAGAAGCAAGCAAGAGAGATTTCGTATTCAGATGCCCACTTTTTCGCGGCGTCATCGGAATTCGAACACTTCTATTTTGCGAGGAATTAAATAAATAAAAGAAAAAGTAAACGGAATACATGTGGACGTATTTACATGTACGTAACTATGTACGTAATCATGATCATCAGAGGACATGTACGAATGCATAAAGTTTTGTACACATATTGGTAGTCGCACAATAGGTTGACAATAGGTAGGCAATAGGTAGGTCGATGAATGAATAATTAATACAAGTAATAAAAGATAACGGTCAAGATAACGTATGGATGTATGAATGAACAACATATAAATAATGACGTATAGAGTGTAAAGTTTTTATTATTATTATGTTAAAGAATTTACCATACATTGAATACGAAAGATATCCACATACTAAACACGTGATTCAGTATTCAAGGTATGAAAAACGTGAAGAGAATGAAGTTACTGTATGACGTCATAGTTTATCAAATTATGCAATACGTTAATTCATAATTATTACGTCATAGTTATTTAATTCGTACGTACAGTATAAGTCATTATTGGGAGAACTTAGAGGAAACAAATTAAAGAGATACAGTAATGAAGGGTTTACAGCCATTGTACAAAGAGTGAGTGAAACTATTAATTAAGTATATATACTTATACGAATATACAGTAAATATTAAGGAATTGGGTACATTTGAGGAAAAATTACGTAAATGAAGAAGTACAAACAAGGGTTCCAATCATGCCATATGCAATGTGCATGCATAATCTAATAAACTTTAGGGATGAGTGTTAGATGCAAGACAACAATAATTAATTATCATAAAGTCTATAATAAATGGAAAATGGAGATATGGGTAATATTGTGATGGAAATGTTAAAAGATCTAAACCGTCAATTGTCTTGTTTGTACTTTAAGGGAATGAAATTAAGGGACATTCGTTTCTCACAACGAACCTTCAATGACACAAACATGGATTTGACTTAACCATAGAAATGGTAGGTTGCATAGTTGTGAAACTACAAAAATAGAAAGCAACAAATAAAATTTTATCCAAACTCGCGTTAGGCGATTTTGGTTCTTATGTAAAAATGAATATTTGATTATATAGGAATTATTTATGGTTCATTTTTACACACACACACACACACACACACACACACACACACATATATATATATATATATATATATATACTTATCTGCATATACATGTATGAATATAAATTGTTCCCACAGAACCTGTAGTGTACGGGAATTGGGAATTTTTCACGCATTTAGTCTGAATTCAAATGAAGACCTTTCTCTGCCGCCTTTTTTAACCTAAAGTTTATGTTTATCTTTAATTTCGTTAACGGCGTTTTTATTCCCTTTGAGGGCACGGAAACTCTGATAAAATGGTTGATTATGATTTAAGAGTGTTGCGCAAAATTGTGAAACTTTGAACGGAAAAATAAAATTTAAGTTAGTTGATAGATCATGAACAAAAATTGACCAAACGAAGAAGAAACGTATGTTTTGAGATATAAACACAAACAAACAAATACAGACAATTCTAAAGCTCACAAGCTATATACAGATTGACGTAAGTTTAAGGTTTATAATCGTATATGTTACGCATTTTGATCAAGAGAAGATGAAGCACGTTCTCGTTTCCTTCCCTTGATGGTTTTCTTTCCTTCTCGTCTGTCTCACTGACTAACTGACTGACTGACGGGTCCTTTTATTATAGGTGCGGGAGGCCGCAGCGATTTCGAAACTTTCCACAAACTGCGACTCGCAACGCCTCTTTATCGGAGTCCCTCTCGAAACGAAAACAAGCCCCTTTTTAACGTCATACTCTTTTGTATAATCTACTATAAATTATTTTACGTGGATAAGAATAGTCTTTAAAGGTATTTGGTTTTTCAGTTTAGGTTTAATTACATCACCCTATCGTCAATGAACGACTGCTTTATACGATAAAAAAATATTTACGGGGGAAACTTTACGTTTCCAACACCCCTTCACCTAAATAAAAAACAATTTTCATTATTTTTTCCCCCAATTTCAATTTTTACAACTATATACGTTTCATCGTTGACTGAATGAATTTCCGAAAATGAAATACTTAGCTGTGTGTTTGGAAGTCTCGGAGTCCGGCAGCCCACTGTGCCTGCTGCAGAACCTTGCGCGGCTAACAGGCGCTCCTGTATGATTCCTGCTGGAGTTCTGGTGATGAACCTCGTCTAGAAAGTCGGTGGCATCTTGGTGAAAGTCACAACAAAGGGTCGTCGACGCTCAACCGCTGTGGCTGCTGTAGTCGTTACTTCTCCAGCTTCCTCGACATTTGGATGTTGGGTTCAAGTTACATAACCCTTGACGCCGAGTAGGATTCGGTGGCCACTTGTCCGTCTAGGAGAGGGTCTCTGTAACCTGTCTGGATCCCTAGTTGCTGGGGTGGCATCATTCCGTCCATCTCCCAACATACTTTTCCCTTTCTTGTTTGTAACATCTAGAAACCACTTCCAGGCCTGCAAGTAAGAAACTTTAAAACCGTTTAGTAAAGCTCCCTGCGGAGACTGTTACCAAAGGGACAAGAACCAGGGACAAAATTTCTGATATACTGTTTGTTCACAAAGTGGTGTAGGCATATTATCGTTACAGACAACAGTTACTACTCAATACAAACGTTTTCCATGTTTCTTATAACCGATTTTATTACTTTATTTCAAAATTACACAAAATTAATTATTACGAATATTTCGTTCTAAAACTCGGGGTTGTACCCAATTTAAGTTCTCCACGAGACCACGTGATCTCAATGTATATCTTGACTATGGAGGTGGTACTTCCTGTGCTTGTTTTGGTTCAGGCTTCTGTTTTCGTTTTCTCACTCCCCATTACCACGGGGTCCTTCCGGTTGTGGTCTATATGAAACATACAAGGGCTAAAGAACTTCAGTGTCGTTCTCTGGAACGTGATCTTTGTCCAACCTATCTTCGGCGGCGTCACTGATGATCACCGAGTCTTCAGTTACAGGATATGGCTTGTTGAGTTTCTTAGCCATCTTCAAATGGTTTCGGTGGACGGTTTGAGTCTTCTTGTTGTAGGCACCTTTAATAACCACGTTTTGATCACTAAGGACATTTAGTAAGGGATGGCAAACAATGATTGCCCCCCTCCCTGCACAGATGAAACTAATAGAGGTACCAAAAAAACTGATTGTTGCATCTTTTAGACAATTTAATTCTACGTCTAAACAAAACCACTCAGTAGTTGGTGTTGCCTCCTTGTGCTTGGCGGACGGCTTCAAGTCGGCAAGGGTAGGAGGTGAGGAGAGACTCGAAAAGGTCAGTGTCGTACTCAAGATTTCGGAGGATTGTTTCGATGTGCTGTTCCATGATCCGGCGGCAGAATCTTTTAGGATCCATCCTGAAAGACCGAGTGGAATCCCTGATGCTTGCTGAACCACCAGCCACCCGATTCTGCCGCCGGACCATGGAGCAGCACAGAAAGAACGGGATCTTTTGGAGTGACCGACAGTACGAGGTCTTAAATGACAAAACAAGGTAATTGCTTGAGTTTGTTGTCCAATTTATATGGGTCTCTTTCGGTTAGGAAGTGCAGTGTTTCTTTCATAGTAGAGTTAAATCTCTCGCATATTCCGTTTCCTCCTGGGTGATAGACTGTTGTTGAGGAAGAATTGATTTAGAAGTACCCACATGCTTCCTCAATCACTAGTTCTTCCATGCAACCATTTCAACAGATATAACTTAATAACGCGTCAGCAACAATGGTAGTACGCTTATTCGGAAGAGGAATAGCTCCCACGTACCTTGTGAAGTGGTCAATGATAGTCAATATATATTTACTTCCGGAATAGGTGGATCCAGGCATAGGCCTTGCAGACTGCTTCACGTCATCGGTTCTAGTTTTAGATTTATTTACATTGGGACAGATACGGCCGGTTGGTCTATATCCATAGCGTATGTTGAGTGCAGGCAGGGCCGGATTAACCATTAAGCAAAATAAGCCCGTGCTTAGGGCATCAAGGGAAGGGGGGCACCACAGAAATTTTCCATTGTCGGATTTACCATGGATTTATTATACTATTATAATCGCGGCTTATAGCCTATAAGCTGTTGAAAACTGAATTATATATATTCATATATAGTATTTATTTTTTTTCATTGTTTGAATTTGTAGTGAACAACAACCCTTTTGAGAGAATAAATATATTTCGTTGTAATCACACACTTTACGCTTTGCGTTATTATTTTGTTTATATCAAATCTTTGAGCGCCATATTAAAAATACATATAGATTAAATATTTCCGTGTGCTATAGTAAATGTAAAAACAAGATTCAGTCATGCTGAACTTTATAAAATAATTGTAGAAGACAATATTGAGTGTGCCTTCCCAAATGTAGAAATTGCCTTTCGTATATTTTTAACATTAATGGTCACAAATTGCTCAGCTGAGCATTCATTTTCTCAGTTGAAGTATATTAAAAATACCAACAGAACAACTATGCAACAAGGCAGGCTGGATGCCTTATCTCTACTAAGTATAGAAGCAGATGTGTTACGTAAGATTAGTTTTGAAGATCTGATCAAAGACTTTGCAATTAAAAAAAGTAGGAGAAAACTTTTCAAATATAAATGAAGTGGAAGTATACAAAAATAAACATTATTTTCCATCTTACTGTAAGTTTTGTTTCATTTCAAAAAATAAAATTTTATTTTATGGTTTATTTTTGTTTATATTTTGAATTACATATATATGGGGCACCAAAATCTTTTAAGTGCTTAGGGCCTCTAAAGGTCTTAATCCGGCCCTGAGTGCAGGCTTATAATTACACCGTGCCGTCGAATGGGTAAACGTTCAACATTAAGTACAAAATACGGATGAACCTGATGCGGTCCGTTTTACGTCCGCAAGAGCCTTACTCGTTGGCCTATCCGCATTAACCTCCTTTCGGGTATTATTATTATTCACATACTCATTCTTTTCGCATTGAAATAAAGATTTATTAATATTAAGGGCTCGAACCCGCTTCTATTTCGAGCACTTTCTTCTTGGAGCTTATTCGCTTTGCCTGCAGGCATGGCATCCCGCAACGTTTTAAATTTATGCGCAACCATCAACCGTTTTATACTGAACCCTAATCCCGGCAAGAATACTGACATCATTAAGGACTTTCGATTTCCACGTGACATCTCCTTAACCGACATCAATTTTAAGTTTATAGTTTCGATCTTTAAGTCGAAATCTTCTACCGAGGTTTGTCCCTGCCATAATCCTAGTAATTTATTATATACATTATGTTCAGTCTTTCTGGTATGGAATTTATCTAAAAAGATTGTCTGAAAATCTTCATAGACACCAATCGACGAGGGAAGTACTTCGGTGGGTGGGTGGGACGTTAGGCACGAGGTAGAGAGTACTGTAATTCCCGTTTCTCTTGTCACTGTCCTCCTTAGCTGATCTTTTTCTGTGTCTCATCTACCCTGTAAGCAGCCCAGTATGTTCTCAAAGTTCAAACACACACTTCTCTATCTATTCCTCACTACATATACATGTAACTTTCACACTACACAATGTTTTCAAAATTAAAAAAAGGCATCGTTTTTAAGGCCCTCGGAGTCCCCTGGGTAGGGGACCATAAATGTCCCCACTTCTAGCTCCCCCACTGCCGGTACCGGGAACGCAGACCCGGGCAGCGGGGCTGGTTCTGCTACCACCCATTCGAAATATCCTGGACCTCTGTCTGATTTACTTTTCATAAGCTTCAACGGCCTTTCCTCAAATTTTTAATCTTGAACACCACCTCTCCTCCTCTAAACCTCACCTTCTCTTCGTTATTGAAACCTAGGAGTCTGGACGACTGACAGCAACCCCTTTTCTATATCCTCCTACTTTCTCTATACTCATTTTCATTCCAAGGTGGATGTTACATATATGTACGCAATGACCTAACTTACTCTCATATTCTCAAACGTGAATCTTCCGAATTCTACACCCTCTGACTACGGCTTACATGCCAATCTCAAACTAAATATATCTGCTCCGTCTATCTTTTTCCTAATTCTACTAACTATCCAAAACGTTTTGACTACCTCACTTCCAAAGTAGAATACATTCTATCCCACTCTCCTTTCGTTGAAATCTCCATTTTAGGTGACTTCAATGTTTACTACCACCTTTGGCTTTCCTCCCATTTCACTGACATTCCTGGTGAAGTAGCTTACAGCTTCTCTGTCTTGAATAACCTAGAGCAGATTGTGCAACACCCTACTCGTATCCCCGATCGCCTTGCAGATGGGCCCAACATTCTGGGTTTATTTCTCACCACTTGTCCTTCTTGTTCAAACTATTTTCTCCGTTGGACTCATCCGACCACAATCCTATATATATTTCCTTTCCTATCGCTCAAGTTCGGCCTTTGGATCCTCTCAAGAGAAATGATTACTGCTTCCGTGGTCGAGGCTCCTCCGAGTGTGTTGAGCGCATGACGAAGGTGATTCTCTCGAGCATGGAGGTGTACATTCCATATTCGCTTCCTACGACTAATGCCAAAAAACCTTGGCTTAACTTTGTTTGTTATAATGGTACCCGCAACAGAGAGGAGGATGATAAAAGGTACCGTCACCATCCAACTCCTGACTCTCACTCTGCTTATATTTTTGCTCGGAATCGTGAAAAATCTGTTTTTCACTCACCAAAAATTCCTTCATCAGACAAAAATGTGAAAACCTATCCAATTCTAATTCTTCTCGTTCCGTTTGGCACCTAGCCAGAAACCTCTCCAACAACTTTACTTTTTCTTCTCCTTCTTTCTATCCTCTTTTCCATTCTGATCTATTCTCTCCCCTTTCTTGGCCAAGTCTTTAACGCAAAAGTTAATCGGTATTCTCAATCTTTCATCTACTCAACCGTCAACTCTGGAACAACCTTCCTTAGTCCTTCATCCCCATGTCTATGACCTCCAATCTTTCAAACGCAGAGTGTCCGGACATCTCGAAAACTCTGAACCTTAATTTCGGCTCTCTCCTTCCCATACTATGGGAGGACATTTTTTTCTGGCGTTCACCCTTGGCCCCTACTTCCCGCATAAAGAAAAAACCGTTCCATGTGTTAATATAATTCTGTTTCCCCTTCCGTCGACAACTCGAATATGGCTAACTTATTCTCGTCCACTTTTATCAAATTTTCCCAAAAGAACTTTCCTACGTCACAATTCTTATTAAGTTTTGGTAGTGTTCCGATTAACAATGAGTTAAAAGCCATAGTTGGTGATTACAGAAAGCAGGTAAAAAATGAAATCATACAAAGTGTATATATATATATATATATATATATATATATATATATATATATATATATATATATATATATATATATATATATATATCAAATAAAATATTTATATCATTTGTCTCAATTTTGGGGTACTGAAAACTGATGATTACCGACCTCTGAACATTTAAGATATGTATTTTAAATCGACGGTTAGTTAATTATTATTATTTTTTTTTATTTTCTTAACTCTTTACTGCACATGGGTCTTTTCCAAGACTGACTAGGATCGTCTGGCATTAGCCAGAACAAAATCAGTAAAGTTAACACAGTGCCTAAGGGTTAAGGGCATGATAGTGGCCTTCATATATATATATATATATATATATATATATATAGAAAAAGGGGATCCTTCATCTAATATTTACTTACTAAAATATTTTGAAACAATATCTTTCAATTATCGTTCTTTCCAATATTAATTAATTTAATCGTAATAAAAGTTCATTACAAATGTTAACAATAATTGATTAATTATTATTTAATTAATTAGAATAGATTCTTCACAAAGAAAGGAGAAGTTATTGGAAAATATATATAATGAAAATATGAATATTATTTAATTAATAATATATATATATATATATATATATATATATATATATATATATATATATATATATATATATATATATATACATATATATACACACTCTGTGTGTGTGTGTGTGTGTGTGTGTATATATATATATATACTCTATGTGTGTGTGTGTATATATATATTCTTGGTTTTGCTTCTGTCCGAATTATTTATTCTGAAGAAGGTCAAGCTTGTTACTCCACCTTAGACCTACAGTTTAACGTGGAATCTGAACCACGCCCCACCAGCATCCCAGCGTCTTAACTACTACGCTACCTAGGGTACCCATTTATCTATCAACCAATTTCTTTATTGTGTGGAAGGATGAACGGCTGGATTTGGCTGCGCACCGCCTGCCGTCACCGGGCCTCGATCCCGGGGCCGATGGATTCGTAGTTAGCGACGCTAACCACTACACACACACCACACACACACACAAAAAAAAAAAAAAAAAAAAAAAAAAATATATATTATTATATATATATATATATATATATATATATATATATATATTAGGAGGAGATTGTAGATACCAATCGATCAGGGAAGTACTCCGTGGAAGGGGGCGGACGTATGCAGGGAGACAGTGAGTGCTGGAACTCCGGTTTCTCCTGTCACTGTCCTCCTTAGCTGATCTTCTTCCGTGTCTCATCTACCATGTGAGCATTCCAGCATGCTCTCAAACACAGACTTCTCCCACTATTCTTCATTACACATACACACACTTTACACACTACATAATCTTTTCAAAATTTATATATACAAAAAAATAGCATCGTGACTTTCGGAGACCTTGATTTTTGGCTCTCTCTTTTTTATAAAGGGCGGGCATTTTGGGGGGGAGGGGGTTCCCGTCCATGGCTTCTTCCTTTCTCCATAAAAATAAAATGCAAAATTGAAGTTCAGATAAGTACACTCATATATCAAAGCATTTTCATTTCTCAATGTTTATTTTTAAAATCACTGTCAAAACTGTTAAAACTTTAGCGTAAATTCATTATTGATTTTTCAACAATGTTGATGCCACTGACCGAAATCAACATTAAAATTAACCACCTTTAAAATGAAGAAAATCAACCAATATTGAAAGAAATTTTTCATCGTCATTTATTAATTGTAAATCAATGTTTGTTTACGATTTATGTGTTACTTGGAAACATATACTGTATATATATATATATATTATATATATATATATATATTATATATATATATATATATATATACACACAATTATACAGGGTGATGCAAAAGTCACGCACAATAGGTATTTTCATTGTTGATTATAATATATTATTTTTTTTTCTTTTAGGTAAGGGATGGCTGCGAAATTAACAATGGAGGAGAGGGTGAGCTTAGTTTTAATGTATAGAATACCAGGTACTCAAATCGATGAATCGGTACCAAAATAAAAAAATAAATAAAAAAATAAATAACTAATATATATTATATATATATATATATATATATATATATATATATATAATATATATATATATATATATATATTATATTGTGTTTTTGATTAATTATATTTATTTTTTTTCCTTCCTCAAATCACGGGATTATGTACAATGTAGCCATAGACCATTAATCTATTCGCTCTGTGGATATGCGATTATCATCGAGATTATTAAGAAAGGCACTGTAGCATACATTGGAACAAACCCAAAGAAGGATGGAGAATCAAAGAACTTATAATAAAGTAATAGGAAGCCAGTTATGTTTTTGTATATATATAATATATATATATATATATATATATATATATATATATATATATATATATATATATATATGGGATGAATTTCACAATAAAACACGTGAAATGAATGAATGCTGCAATCCACAAGGAAAAGAAAAACGATTCCAAGGCCTTTCGTGTATTCAAAGCTACACCTCGTCAGGGAATGAAGTTAAAAGGCGAGAAGCCCATATTATATACAACGTACAGGAAAACAAAACAATTAGCACATACTTAACAAGGGTTAATGAGAGGCAAAAGAAATTTTAACATGATATCGTCAATTTCGACAGTTAAATAAATTAAAAATTAAAACGAGTCTTTTCAGTACAAAAATGCATCATTCTTTGCAAATAATTGGAATAAACCTTTTCAGAACTAAAAAACGTGATTGGAAAAAAAGCTGGTCACTTTATCAGCTATATTTATGGGATCTCTTTGCGAGAGACCCGTTGCCCACGTCGGGCTAAAATCATGAAAAAGGAAAAAAACTATGGTATTTGTCATTTACCATTACTTATTCGGACTATAGTGGATTTAATTTTCCCAGAAGAGTTCCTTGTTCCATGCACGGTCTGTGTTTAACATATATATATATATATATATATATGGGTGGGCGGAAAGTAGCTCCCTATTTTGGATTGGTAAAAAAATACGTATATTATCCATTTATTTCAGAAGAAATAATATGAAAAGGTAGGCATACATGGTAGGTTTTCTCTAAATTCAATGTGGGCTCCAACTCTTTCCACCAGCTTCTGGAGCCGCCCAGGAATGGCGTCCACTGACTTTAGCAGGAACTCCGGCGGGATGGAGGACATGACTTCCCGAATTCGGTCCTCCAGTTCTTCCAATGTCCTCGGTTTGGTGCGGTAGACTTCTTCCTTTACCCACCCCCAAAGAAAGAAGTCGCACGGTGTCAAGTCGGGGCTCCTGGCTGGCCATTGATGTGGACCACGACGACCCATCCAACGCCCAGGGAAGTGGGCATCCAGCCACTCACGGACAACAAGAGCGAAGTGCGGAGGGGCGCCATCTTGCATAAATATCATATCGTCGATGTTCTCCCATGTGCTGACAACCGGCCAGACCTCGTTTCGCAACATAGCAAGGTACCGCTCAGCATTCATGGTGTTGCGCAGAAGGAACGGGCCCACAACCTGATCTGAGGTCATACCACACCACACCGTTACACTGAACCGATTCTGCCGTTTTTCAGCGGTAACCATGGATCCTCTCCTGCCCAGTAGTGGCAATTGTGGCGGTTGACAAAGCCTCCGACGGGGAACACCGCCTCGTCGCTCCAGAGGATGTTGCGGAAGAGATGGGGCCAGTCTTCATGCCAAGCCAGCATGATTTCCCCGAACTCCATGCGAATGTCGCAGTCCTCGTCCGAGAGAGATTGGCAGTAATGCGGCTTCCACGCACGCCAGTTCAGCTCCTTCTTCAGCGCAGTTCGCACTGAGTAGCGGGAGAGTCCACTTTCCCGAGCTGCCTGGCGAGTTGACTTTCGTGGACTCCGTGCGAACATTTCCTGAACTGCCTGCACCGTCTCCTGGCCCTGGATGTCGAAGGGCGACCACATCTTCGAACATCTGCCACAGACCCCGTGGTCATGAGCTTCGAGTGGCAGTTCTTGATTGTTTTCGGGTCCACTTGGGCACGTGGTCCGTGAATGGCCCGCCACCATCTTTGAACTCGAACGACAGATGCCAAACTTCGTACCGTGCCGCCAACTGGGCACGCACCTGCAGTGTTAAACGCTCAGCCATGTTACCCTTCAATCTGAAATGAAAAAAAAAATGAACGTTACAATTGTACCACTTTAGAGCACACCATAACAATATAACAATACAATCACAATTTATACATAATTTATATGTAATTTAAATTAGGGAGCTACTTTCCGCCCACCCTGTACTATATATATATTATATATATATAACTTATATATATATATATATATATATATATATATATTATTATATATATATATTATATATATATATTATATTATATATATAGGGTGAGTCAAACGAGTGGAAACATAGGAACTATGCTTTTCAATGCAAATATACATATATATTTGCAGTGAAAAGCATAGGTCCTATGTTTCCAGACTTTTGACTCACCCTGTGTATACCTTATACGAGTGTGTGTGTATGTATATATATATATATATATTTGAGGAACATTGAGTTTTTTTTTAATGTAGTTTTAAATTTCTTAATATTAATTTCACTTCCACTTATAACTTTTGCCGTTATAAGGAACACCTCCCTTCGCATTACGTGTACGGACTATAATGCCCGGTACGTAGGGCAAACTGGCCCGCAACTAAAGCAGAGAATCGATAAACACAGGAGCCTTTCTCATCGGACTGATCGCCCGGTAACTAATCCCTACCACACTGCCATTGGCAATCATAGCTAATTGGCTGATCACCCAATAAATATTAATCAACTCTCTATCTTATCTTCTCAATCTACTGAACTTAATAGAAAAATCACCGAGTCTTTCTATATTAACAATCTGAACCCTTCCTTGAATGCTCAAAATTTATACATTAAATTATTGACCTTAGAGAAACTTTTGACCAATCAACTACCTTCTGCTCTTTCCTCTTCTCGTTGTTTTTCCTCTGGTCACCTCTTTCGTTGTTTCTGATCTGTCATCTTGTTTATTTTGGGTAAACATTTTTAACATTGTGTTCTCCCTTATCAATGTTTTATTTATTTTGCATTACTGTTTCACTTTACCTCCTTGTATTTTCTTTACTTCGCCTTTCACTAATGATGATCCTTGCTCTGGATTAAAACGTCTGTAATAAATGTTTGGAGCCATCGTCTTGGTTTTCTTGTTCCTTATTAGAATTCGATTTCCTAAGAATGATTTTGTCGCCAATATATATGTATATTTATATTCTAATGAAATAGTATTGGATTTACTCTGATTGGTCATCCTTTGCATGAAATGAAACATGGTTCCTCATTGGCCAATTCATAATCTCTAACCAGTCGTTCTGAATACTCATTCGTGAGAAATGTACAAGCCCCGCCTCCGTGGGCGGGAACTTCTGTATAAGTGACAAACCTTTTCACACGTAATTTTTTTTACGATCCTGTAAAAAAATACTTATACTCACATTTGTAAATCACAATTTACATAGATTTTTCAATTATTCTGCGTAAATTATTTACACAGATTATTTATTATGATAATGAACGTCAGTAACTTACGAGGTATTATCGTAATACAAATATTTCTTACACCCATCTCTGAAAAATTGGGCAAACCATTTATTATTTTCATAATTCTCTTTTAGAAGCATCATCTTAACCTAACTTAAATCTTCATTTACATATTAATTAAAATTTTTAATAGTCCGAGATCATAATAAAGTATTAGTAATGGCTTTAAAGAACTGAAGGTAACGCCCACTTGCGAAGGAGGAGGAGGAGGAGGAGGAGGAGGAGGAGGAGGAGGAGGAGTTATGGAAGTTACAGGCTAGTAAAAAACCAAAAATCTACTCTAGTTAACCTAAGAAAGAAGGAAGCTACGAGAGAGAGAGAGAGAGAGAGAGAGAGAGAGAGAGAGAGAGAGAGAGAGAGAGAGAGAGAGAGAGAGAGACTGCATGAAAATAGAACTAAAAAACTTTTGTACTATCATGACAGTTATAAATGTGTAAAGCCTCCACATAGTAATAACAGGAGTACTAAAATATAGTAAACGAAAAGGTTCTTCTTTTCTACCAGTCACTACTGACAGAAAAAGTTGTGAAATAAGTATAGGAAAGTTAGAAAAAGGTAATAAGAAGAAGAGCTGTAAAATACTTAACACACCATGCATAAACGTATGCCCTGTATATCCAGTTACTCGTTAGAAGAAACTGTGAAATAAAGGGCAATATGAAACGCTACACTGCTGAATCTAACGCTAATCATACAATTTTTATTTTTTTTGCCTTTATTTACGTATAACATAAAATATATAATTTCATCGTCCCACCGTTCCTTCACTGAATGCCAAACGCTAACGAAATTGCTAAGCAGATTATTTTAAATTAATCTCTGTAGCATCAGGACTGATTGAAATACATGAGCGCTGATCTAGAGGAAAGTGTACTGATGAAGTTCTTTAATCTCCTTCGCAACATCTAAGGTCATATGAGAGAGGGGATCTATAGCTTTACGTGGGATCCGAACGACGGGTCGCTACGTAATCTAAACGCAAAGGACGGTCTCCCATCCAACCACTACTCAAACCCAATGTTGCTTAACTTCGCTGATCGACGTGAAGCGGTGTTACGACATTGGCTACGACGTAGCCCTGATATAGAGGAACATACAGCTGGTCAGCTTCTCCTTAATGCTATCGCAAACTCCTCCAACACGTGTGTGTGCGTGTGTGTGTGTGTGTGTAGGCATCTGGGCATAAGTGAGGTCGTGTGTGATAATTCACAGATGTAGTGGAGTAATGTTTTGTGAGGTAACATTTTTGGTACCTCGGAACATTAAAAAGTTCGTATAATAAAATCTAGAAGTATTTTTATTGTCGAAAAAAGATATATTGGTCCTGATTAAGTTAGGTTCCACTAGTTTAAGTTAGTTAAGGTTTGGTTAAATTAGGTTAGGCTAGATTAACGAATACCTCACTATTTAATGACTTAACAGAAACCACTGTTCGAGCCCTAAATTGCGACCGAAACCCTTATCATACACCCTTCTCGGTTGGATGGCACTAAGATTAGGTTAGGTTAAATTAGCTTTGGTTAATTAATTCTTTATGTATATGGATTTAAAAAAGTATGTACCTCGTTTATGCGGACATGTGTGCACGCACACACACACACGTATGTGTGTGTGTGAAGAAGAAAAAGAAGAAGAAGAAGAACAACAACACACAACAACAACGACAGCAACAACAACAACTATGAACGAAACGACTACAATAAAGAACAGAATTTATGAAATCTTGGCATTACATGTAGTTTTCAGACTATAAACGTTATGTATTTGTTGATTACACTTTTAGAAACAGTAAATAATTACTGTTCAGTGCAGCAACTGTAAATACTCGTAAATGAAGCTTTACAGTGGCACTGTGAAATGTGTAAATGTTAAATAACGTGAAATATGCTCATATTGGCAGAAATGTTTTATGTTAATCTACAGGAAATATTTTTACCTGAAACTAAGTCAAACTTTGCAATATTGATATTACAGTCAATATGTAAGATTAGGCAATTTATAAATTGACTGAAATTCAGGCAATGTGTCAAATTGTGGAATACACAAAACCTAACTTAATCTAACCTTTCTGGTAATATTGCATATCCCTGCCCACTGGTATTTTCCAATATGTTGCCTAAAAATTCATTAGGTTACATTAGGTTTAATTAGGTGTTAAATAAATCAAACATTTAAGAAATTGCCTAAAATTTCAGTCAATTTACAAATTGCCTAATTTTGGACATTAACTATATATATATATATATATATATATATATATATATATATGAAAATATGCTAAAGATATATTGAAAATTTCCAGACGATCTGTTTATGAATCTACAGTCATCTGGAAACTTTTAAACCAATCCTCTTGTGATATATATATATATATATATATATATATATTATATATATATATTATATATATATATATATATATATATATCACGCATGAATACGCGTGATTTGGTATAATGCAAAATTACCGCAGCAGGATTGGAACCCAGCACTAATTGACCATAACGCTACGACCAGATAAAAGTTTGCACAACATTGCATATATTCCACACTTGAACGAACACATAATGCTTTTGTGCCCAGAGGTGTTTTTCTAACTAACCTCCTTGGAATCGATGCAACAGTAGCCTTTCATCCATCTCTCACATGTTGAAATATGTGCCAAGTTGTACTTTTATCTTCTTGTAGTGTAGTTCATTTCCTTCCCTAATACGCAAGAGTGCTAGATTCGAATACTTGTCGCGGGTAATTTTGCATATACATATATACATATATTATATATATATTATATATATATATATATATATATATATATATATATATATATGTATACACACAGTGTGTGTATATATAAGAGATGAGAGAGGAGTATCGTCGAAGTGTTGGGATGGAGTAGGGAATTTGGTAGGGGAGGAATATTTTATTATGAGGCATAACACTGGTATGCATCAATTTTGCTGTCAAGGGTTTTGTAAGTGATTCTTATAGAGTGTTTCCTGCTGATTTCGAATCTGCAATCCGTTTTTCTCAATCAGCTCAGGTTATCCGGCTATGGCCTCATAAGTAAAATATAATTTTTCGTGATTTTGTCAAAGCGGAATTGGAACAGTAACATCTATCATCACTTGTTTCACTTGTATAATATCTTTTTTTACTTTTCAGGCATATAGATAAAATATTTCATAATGAATAGAGCGTGTAAAAATGATCCCAGTAGATTCTGCTACATATGTGGGACGGTTACCATGCCAAATAACCAGTCCCAAATCACTAAATTTGTGAAGACAATGTATAGAGCATACTTTGGAATTAAGCTAGGGGACCAGGACAAAAATTTCGCCCCTCATATGTGCTGCAAGACGTGCATTGAAAATTTGAGAAGATGGAGCAAAGGCAGAGCGAAATCTTTGCCTTTTGGAATTCCCATGGTTTGGAGAGAAGGAAAGGATCACGTGACAGATTGCTATTTCTGCATGACAAACCTCCAAGGTGAGCTTATAAATTTATTTTTCTTAATATTTTGAAATCCTCGTATGAAACTTGACATAATATTCACCATAATGTAATATTCACCATATATGCATAATATTCACCATAATGGTAATCATACATTTACATATACATATTGTTATAGAAAATACATTTACACATACATATTGTTATACAAGTTACATTTACATATACAATGATTGTATATTTTCTTTCTTTTTCATTCATATTGTCCCCGAAGGGACAATATGAATGAAAAGAAAGAAAATATACAGACTCCATCGACCTATTTCATATCTTACAGACCGCAGCCTTCCCTCACGATCCGCCACTGTCTGAATGCTTCTTCTATTTCATATGCAAGTTTTATATCCATGTTTCTGTGTTTCTATTTTCAGGAGTTAACAAGAAGAATAAACACATTGTTGTATACCCTGACATTCCTTCTGCTATGAGACCTGTACCCCATGGTCCTGGAATTCCAATACCCGACCCACCTCAAACCCTGGACTTCGATGATTCTGATGATGAATCAATGACCAATGCCAATGACCAGTCCCAGTCGTATATACCTCAAAATACCGCTTCAAATGAGCCGAGGCCTCTCAACCAGGCCAAACTTAATGATCTTACCAGGGATTTAGGACTTTCCAAATTAGCTGCCGAGATCTTGGGCTCACGACTTCGAGAGGATAACTTGCTGGCTCCGGGAACAACATTCTCCTGGTATAGGAAACGAGAGGAAGAATTCCGCAAGTTTTTTGCAGTGCACGAAAATACCTCTTCCTTAGTGTACTGCTGCAATGTTGAGGGGCTAATCGAATCCTTGGGCCTGCCATATAACGCATCAGAATGGAGGCTATTTATAGACTCGTCTAAACGAAGTTTGAAAGCAGTACTTCTCAACATTGGGAATAGGGTTGCATCAGTCCCTGTAGCACATTCCGTACAACTTACTGAGAGCTACGATAACATGAAAATTTTACTGGATGCTCTCGTATACGACCAACATAACTGGAGGATCTGTGGAGATTTGAAGGTAATACTAATATCATAAGTAAACTATTGCTATTGACTATGTTGGTTTTCCAAAGGTTATTTGAGAGCGTATAAGAACACTTAACTTCCCACAGAAGTGATACAGTCCAATGCATAGATTTTTTTATCTGATAGAACAAATTCTCTAAATTCTTTAAATATTTTCATTTTTTTTCAGATTGTGGCATTTGTATTGGGAATGCAAAGGGGATACACGAAATACCCATGTTTCCTCTGCAAATGGGATAGCCGAGCGGATGAGAAGCACTATGCACAGCGTGAATGGGCATCCAGAGAGAATTTTGAACCTGGGTCGCATAATGTCGTTTCAGTGCCCCTTGTACCACCAACAAAATTTTGCTCCCACCACTTCATATTAAGCTGGGCTTGATGAAAAATTTTATCAATCAATGAATAAGGAGGGTTCAGCATTCCGATATCTCGAGAGTAAATTTCCTCATATATCTGATGCTAAACTAAATGCTGGGGTTTTTGATGGTCCTCAAATTCGAACTTTGATCAAGGATACTCAGTTCGAAAACGCAATGACTCCAACTGAGAAGAATGCCTGGCAGGCATTCAAATCAGTTGTCAATGATTTTCTTGGCAAGCGTAGAAGTCCAGAATACGAGTCCGTTGTCGAAAACTTGATGGAAGCTTTCAAAGCTCATGGGTCGCGCATGTCCATAAAAATGCACTTTTTGTGGTCCCACTTGGACTATTTTCCTGAAAATTGCGGGGATTATAGTGAGGAACAGGGTGAACGATTTCACCAAGATATCAAAATAATGGAAGAGAGGTACCAAGGAAACTGGGATATCAATATGCTGGCGGACTATTGCTGGTGTTTGAAGCGAGACGTGCCCGAAGAAAAACACAGACGGAAAGCCAAAAAAACTTCCTTCCTTCCTCAATAAACTTTTTTCCATATTCATTGTATGAATAAAAGTATTTATTCACACAATGTTTTCATTTTTCACGAGTGTTCTTATAATATTACTCGTATCTACAGTGTTTAAGCTAAAAAAATCAATAAATTTGGGGATAAAATTGGACTTATAATAAATGGCCAATAGAGAAAAAACCTGACCTGATTGAGGAAAACCAATGTCATTTTCGAACTCAGCATGGTCGAATTATATAATATGAGTTGAAAAAACCCTCAGAGCAGACAAAAAAATTTCATATGCATACCAGTGTAATGATACACATTCAGGATGGCCAAAAAATGGTACAGCACTCAGGGCAACTAATACCATAACTCCCAGATTATTATTACCAATAACATCGGAAGTCGAACCCCCGACCTTAGAATCTTTACTTCGCTAACAAGGAAACAGTGTTCCCTACTGAGATACGGGTGTTGGTTTCCCTATTAGTATGCGCCATATTGTTTCATGATAGACAGAAACAGGCGATCAAAGGCGTACTGTCATTCATGATGTTTACGGGTAACTTTGTCTCTTAATTACGCGTGAATATATATATATATATATATATATATATTGTGTGTGTGTGTGGTGTGTGTGTGTGTGTGTGTGTTTGTAAACAGGATTGACAAAAGTAAATAGACACCTTCGGTTTTTCATAGTTTTTGACTTGATAATGAAAGTCAATAAATAATGACAGGTTTATTGAATCAATATATTTAAAATCGCATTCCTTTCTCCTTTCCATTATGTAAAGGTGACACACTTTCTGGCATACCATTGGTGAACCTTGTCAATTGTTCTTAAGGACAATCATTGTGGTGTCTATTTATTCTTGTCAACACACTGTGTGTGTGTGTGTATATATATATATATATATATATATATATATATATATATATATATATATATATATATATATACATATATATATATATAAACGCACGGTTCGTCTTTTCAAAGTACCCATTTACTACTTAGCAAAAACACAGATTTTATCTTACTAATTTTTTGTTAAAAAAAGTGCATCTTCTACCCAAATATATATATATATATATATATACACAAATTCAGAATGGTTCCCTGAGACAATTATATGTTAAACACAGACCGTGCATGGAACAAGGAACTCTTCTGGGAAAATTAAATCCACTATAGTCCGAATAAGTAATGGTAAATGACAAATACCATAGTTTTTCTTTTCATGATTTTAGCCCGACGTGGGCAACGGGTCTCTCGCAAAGAGATCCCATAAATATAGCTTCCCTCACCAGCTATCTGCAAAGCAGACAGGATCCTGTCTGCTTTGCAGATAGCTGGTGAGGGAAGCTATATTTATGGGATCTCTTTGCGAGAGACCCGTTGCCCACGTCGGGCTAAAATCATGAAAAAGAAAAACTATGGTATTTGTCATTTACCATTACTTATTCGGACTATAGTGGATTTAATTTTCCCAGAAGAGTTCCTTGTTCCATGCACGGTCTGTGTTTAACATATATATATATATATATATATATATATATATATATATATATATATATATATATAATTTTATCGAGTCTCTGTTGATTTTTCTCGAATCTTTGTCGAGTTTTACCGATTCTTTGTATAGTTTTATCGAGTCTTTGTAGAACTAATTTCATTTGCAACTACTCCCAATACGCCATTATTCGTCATAATAGTTGTGCGTAATAATCACTTCAGAGTGACCCTAAAGTAAAATCTAAAATAGAAATAAATAAATAAATAAATGTGTGTAATGCTTTGCATTTCGGGACACCTGGTTTATTAACGATTTAATTTGTCGAGTGTCATTTTTGTAGCTAACGACTCGCCATCGGGATGACTATTAAATACTGAAGTGGCCTTTTTAATGTTCACGCAGCGGAACAAATGAAATATATCACTCAACACGTCGTGAAGTGTGTAGGGAATGGGGAGGGGGATTCCTACATGTTATGCGCTCGTTATCACTGTTAAATACATCAATCTCTAATTACCTACTCTTTAGTGTATATATATATATATATATATGAATAGAAACGACATAAGTGTTAAGGAACGTTTCTGCACACGAGGAGGAGAGATAACGAATAAATGAAAAATGAGGCGAACCGCCCGGGAATCGAACCCAGGGCCTTCCAATTGCCGGTTGGACGCGCTACCATTATGCTACGGCCCTCACTCAATCACAAATCGAAATTCTCCCACATAGGGCAGAAACCAATGCCCTGAGAGGGCACCCTCGCAAATCGTGAATATGCGCATATAACTGCAATGACCGCGCAGTATATAAATGAATGGAAACGACATAAGTGTTAAGGAACGTTTCTGCACACGAGGAGGAGAGATAACGAATAAATGAAAAATGAGGCGAACCGCCCGGGAATCGAACCCAGGGCCTTCCAATTGCCGGTTGGACGCGCTACCATTATGCTACGGACCTCACTCAATCACAAATCGAAATTCTCCCACATAGGGCAGAAACCAATGCCCTGAGAGGGCACCCTCGCAAATCGTGAATATGCGCATATAACTGCAATGACCGCGCAGTATATAAATGAATAGAAACGACATAAGTGTTAAGGAACGTTTCTGCACACGAGGAGGAGAGATAACGAATAAATGAAAAATGAGGCGAACCGCCCGGGAATCGAACCCAGGGCCTTCCAATTGCCGGGCGGTTCGCCTCATTTTTCATTTATTCGTTATCTCTCCTCCTCGTGTGCAGAAACTTTCCTTAACACTTATGTCGTTTCTATTCATTTATATACTGCGCGGTCATTGCAGTTATATGCGCATATTCACGATTTGCGAGGGTGCCCTCTCAGGGCATTGGTTTCTGCCCTATGTGGGAGAATTTCGATTTGTGATTGAGTGAGGTCCGTAGCATAATGGTAGCGCGTCCAACCGGCAATTGGAAGGCCCTGGGTTCGATTTCCCGGGCGGTTCGCCTCATTTTTCATTTATTCGTTATCTCTCCTCCTCGTGTGCAGAAACGTTCCTTAACACTTATGTCGTTTCTATTCATTTATATACTGCGCGGTCATTGCAGTTATATATATATATATATATATATATATATATATATATATAGATATATATTTAGAATGGTCGATGGTTGATGGTCGACTTGGGGTTAACCCCTCTGCAGCATCCGTCTTCATTTGCGCGATTTGATGGTGGAGGGAACTGGTTTCCTCTTGGTTTCCGGAGATAAAAATATATACAGTAGTTTAAAATAACTACATATTTGCACAATATACCAAATAGTTAATTTAGGTATACCTGGTTCTCTAAAATAATTTTTTACATCTTTTTGGATCACCCTGTAATATATAATTACTCCAAGTGTACTATAGTGGCACTAAACATGTTTATTGTATTGATAAAAAAACTTTGTTAAGTTAATGTAACCAGAAGAGAGTTGGATTAATGATGATACACTCAAAAAACTGTCCGCTGCGTGTACCTTAAATCCGAGCGGACAAAAAGGACTAAACGTACTCTGGGTATAAAGTACAGTATGTAAAGAGTACGGGAAGGTGGGGCAACTCGGAACACCCACTCTACAGCCCAAATTAGTGCTGCCATCTATTTAATCTATCTCCATCGGTGCCGACACTGATCAGTGGCCTTGAGACAGTGGTAGGCGGCGGGTTGCGCCACGCAGCTCCACAAAAATTAGAAAGTCTAATTTTTTCTCCATTTGATCTATCATCAGCGAATTTTTCCTTGATTCACAATTCCAAAGCTGTACAGTAAGACCTTATTTTGTTGCTTTTTGTGTGTAGGCTACCTATGGATCACTGTTTGATTTTCACGTATCGTTATGTCTGAAATTTCATCAGTGACCGCGTGGTACTGAAATTTGGGAAAAGGGGCAAAAAGGAACCCCGGGTTCCGAGTTGCTCCACGCTTTTTTTAACCAAAAATTTGCAAAGGCTTTCTCAAATTCCAGTTACACCTAATGCAAAGCTCGAACGCTATAAAAAGTGACACAGGATGGAAGACAGAGAGCGAAGATAAATGTTTTTGTATTTACAGTAATTGGTCCAAATACTCATCGGATATGCCTACAAAATTGTGATTTCCTTAGGGGTCTCGAGTTGCCCCACCTTCCCCTACACTCGGTACACCGAAGGTACACTGAAAATATACTGAGAGGTTTTCTTTAATTCCTGGAAGTGTACTCCTTGTATTTTTCACTTCGTTCCAGAGGACACCGCTTCTCAAGACGATAACCCTTTCAGCTACTCTCTATCTATGATCGACTTACTATACATGTACTCTTGAAATACTTTGTATTTTACAGAGTATGGTTTGTCCTTTGGACGAAAGGTCTTTGAGGCTTCTCTTGTCCTTGTAACTCCTTGTAGTTCCACTCGGATTTAAGGTACACACAGCGGACATTTTACAGAAAAGTATAGTTGGGTTAACCATTTCGTATATGCAAATAAGTAATCATGTATTTATCTGCTTTAAATGAAGATTTTCTCCAGGTTTAGAGGTGGGGACAAGAACTTGACCTCCAAGTAAAGAGGGATCGACGCACGAAACAGCTACAAGGTTACAAGGCTACAAGGTATATATACGAGGGCCACTAAATATATTTTGCTCCACCTTTTTTTTTTCTTTTCAAGTTTCCTTGTAAGTTCCTGAAATTTTGTACTCAAGTAGTTACATACCTTTTTAACAAGTTTTTATTTTTCCACATAGTCTCCATCCTTTTCTACTGCTTTCCTCCACCTCGAAACAAGGGCCTTTATTCCTTGCTGGTAAAAGTCAGCTGGGTTCCGCTCGAGCCACCTATTAACCTCCTCAACAACCTCATCGTCGCTCTAAAACTTTCTTCCATGAATAGCATCCTTCATTGGCCCAAACAAATGGAAGTCTGAAGGTGCCAGATCCGGGCTGTATGGAGGGTGGGGTAACACAGTCAAGCGCATTTTTGTGATGGCCGCTCTTGTTTGCAAACTGTTATGTGGTTTTGCGTTATCGTGCAAAAGAAGGACGTCTTCCAGTTTTCTTTCCGGTCGAACTCGCTTTATACGTCTCTGTAGGGTAGCAATATATGCCTCTGAGTTGATTGTTTGTCCTTCATAATGTCCACCAGAATCACCCCTTTCATGTCCCAGAAGATGGTGACCATAACCTTTCCCGCAGAGGAAGCCATTTTGAACTTTTTCTTGAGTGGGGAAGTCTGCGTGATGTCACTCCATGGATTGGTGTTTTGTTTCAGGTTCAAAGTGGTGTACCCAAGTCTCATCACGAGTCACAGTTCGTGAAAGGAAATCATCCCCTTCTGTCTCGTATCCAACCAACGACTCGGAAGCAATTTCTTTTCTTTGGGCTTTGTGATCTTCAGTCAGTTCGCGAGGAACAAACCATGAACACACTTTTGAGTATTCCACTTGCTGAATTATCGTATTCACACTTCCTTCACTAATTCCTAACTCCAGTGATAGCTCCTTGTATGTGACGCTCCGATTTGATCGAATGATGCTGTTAGCACGTTGCACAGTGTGAGATGTGACAGCCGATGCCTGGCGACCGCTACGTGGCTCATCATCGAGGCTGGCTCTCCCTCTCTCCGATGATCTCACGCGTTTGGACGAGAGTCCAACTGTGCTTCGATCAACAACAGCATCTCCATAAACGTTTTGTAGACGTTTGTGAATATTTCCACCTGTTTCCTTCCCTGCGGGTAAGAACTCGATAACAGCTCTCTGTTTACGATGCACATCACTGTCAGACGCCATTTTCGAAACTGCGTTAACCATCGGTTTTATACAGTGGCGTTTAAAAGCGGTTTTATACAAGGAGGGGGAGGTTAAAACTGGAAAAATCCGGTTATGTGAAGCGCAGAAAGTTCAAACTTACGGCCCAAAAGACATTTCAGCCCCATGGCCTATTATTTAGCTAAGAAAAAAGGGTGGGGCAAAATATACTGAGTGCCCCTAGTATATTATATATATATATATATATATACAGAGGATAGACAAAAGTAAATAAACACTTTCGATTTTTTCACAGTGTTTGATTTTACAATAAAAGTCAATAGATAATAATAGATTTATTGAATAAATATATTTAGAATCGTGTTGGTTTCCCCTTTACATTATGTAAAGCTGACACACGTTCTAGAATAATGAGCTTTGCCATTCGTTCTCGAGGACGATCATCGTGGTGTCTATTTACTTTTGTCTACCCTCCCTATACTTGTACAAAATGCAGAGAGAGAGAGAGACTTAGCCACTGCGTAAGACGTAACAATGAGTGAAATTTGCATAATGAAAATGGGCCAATGTTGCAATTCATTATAAAGTAAAAGTAACCGTCCAAAAAAACACTACAGTATTTAACGCGATGGATTTCTCGAACAGAAAACAGAGATAAATCCTCATTTAGAAGTTTTTTTTTTTTTTTTTGTAGAACTTCTTTTGTTTTCTCTAAATGGATTTGCATAAGAATAGCGCATATATATATATATATATATATATATATATATATATATATAGGGTGTCTCATAAGTCCGGCATCATAGGAGAAATTCATATTTTTCTATTTCTACAAACCATAATTTATGCTCGGGATGCCAATTTCCCGTCCACCATTCTGTTCAGTGACGAGGCTGTTTTTTGTGGAAATGGTGAGGTAAATCGACAGAACACCCGCTACTGGTCTCAAAACAACCCTCACTGGTATACCTCTTCAAAGGAACAAGGTGCATCTCGGGTGATGGTATGGTGTGGCATTTGGAAGGATCGCATCATAGGCCCCCTCTTTTTCGATGAACATGTCACTGGAGGCACCTACCCACGCATGCTCAAGGAAGAAGCATTTCCCAGTGTCTTGAACGAAGAAGGAAATTTCCCAACGTGGTTCCAGCAAGACGGCGCTCCTGCACATTACAGCACCCAAGTAAGGGAATACCTGTACCAACAATTCCCTGGTCATTGGATAGGACGTCGAGGGCCTGTGGAATGGCCAGCTAGAAGCCCGGATCTCACGCCACTAGATTTTTATCTCTGGGGCCACTTGAAAGCTCTGGTATACGCAGAGAAAATTAGGAGTGTTGAACATTTGCGGCAGCGCATTATTGGGGCATGTAACACCATTACTCCTGACATCATTCACCGTGTGCTTGCTGACTGGGTATCACGTCTGAATTTGTGTATTGAAAACAATGGTGGACATATTGAGCACGTTCTGTAAATAAAAGCTTTTGTTTTGCCTTTTTTTATTATTTTTCCTATGATGCCGGACTTATGGGACACCCTGTATATATTAGAGTTTTTGTGCAATTAAAGTGAAATCTTAACTTTAATACCAATAATATTTATAAACCAATTTTCTTAATTACACAAAGATTTCGGTAAACAAAGCGTGTGTGTGTGTGTGTGTGTGTGTGTGTGTTTATACTTATGATGATGATACATTCGCGAATTAATATGAATCATGTCTGTGTGTGAAGGTTCAGTATGTTTAATGTCTCTCGTCATAACAGTAAAAAGAATGATCGTAACGGCAGATGCTAATAAGAACTTCATATAAACGTGGGCATTTATAGCAACATAAAAATAGCAACGTATTTAATGTCTACTACACTATAAACAGTTTCAAACATAACAAGCGAGGAAGTTGATACACACACACACACACACACACACACACATATATATATATATATATATATATATATATATAATATATATATATATAAAGAGAACTTAAGGTCCTACCTTATTAATGTTACTTCCTTTGGAGCATTTGGAACCATCTTTTTAATCTAAAACAACTTTCCTTTACCCGACATGCGAAGATGTGTCTTATCGAACAGCTCATCGCCGGCTGTAACCCACCGATAAAAAAAGTTTAAAAAAACGATATAATAACAAAACTTTAAACAGAAACTTTAAAAAATAACGAGTAAAAACCTTGAAAACGATGAAAACTTTAGAAAAAAAACATTAAAAACCGAAAACTCTTTTAAAAAAAAGTAACAGTTGAAATCCTTTTCTTGTGAAAATGTATTTTTCTCTTTCACATTTTAGCTAATCAACAATGAAATCTCGACACTTTAGAATTCATATTTTTTAACAGCTGTTTTGTTGCTTTTTTTTTTATTGTTTTTTGTTTATGCGGGTCACAGTCTTAATGAAAACGTCTTGAGAAGTAACTCAATGTGTGTGTGTGTGTGTGTGTGTGTGTGTGTGTGTGTGTGTGTGTGTGTGTTAAGTGTGTGTGTGTTATTTAGTTTTCAATGGATTTGGTGTGTCAAAAAATGTACGAAGGAAATTTGCGTTCTCTCTATGAAAAATAGTAAATATTTTTATTAAAAATGTGCTACTCATCCTAATAATGATAATAATAATAATAATAATAATAATAATCATCATCATTATCATCATTATCATCAAGTCAGGTAGCTAACTGGTTAGAGGAATGGCTTCGTGCCAGGAAACAGAGGGTCGTTGTTAATGGTAGGGAATCGGGGTGGTTGGATGTAGGTAGCGGTGTCCCTCAGCGTTCAGTGTTAGGACCATTGCTATTCGTAATTTACATTAACGACATAGATGTAGGCTTGACCAGTAACGTGTCAAAATTCGCGGACGATACTAAAATAGGCGGTAAGGTTCTTAACGTGGACGATAGAAATAGGCTCCAAGACGATGTAAATAGGATTATGGAGTGGACAGATAAGTGGTAGATGCAATTTAACGTAAAAAAATGTAAAGTTTTGCATATAGGTTCTCGTAACAATAATTACACGTACACGATGGATGATAGAGAGTTAGCGAGCGTTGACGAGGAAGTAGATTTAGGTGTACGCGTATCTAAGGGTTTAAAAGTTAGGAACCAGTGCCTGGAGTCTTGCGCAAAAGCTAATAGGATGTTAAGCTTCATAGCCCGTAATTTCGAATTTAAATCGAAGAATATTATATTGTCCCTTTACAAGTCCCTAGTCAGGCCTCATTTAGAATATGCCGTTCAGTTTTGGTGCCCGTATTTGCGTGAGGATATTGATAGGTTGGAAAGGGTTGAGCGTCGCGCCACGAAACTAATTCCGTCATTACGCAACAAGCCTTACGAAGATAGGATTAAAGTGTTAGACTTGCATTCACTCGAAACTAGGAGATTAAGGGGGGAGCTTATTGAAGTTTTCAAAATCGTTAATAAAATCGATAACGTAAATTTTGACAACCTGTTCACTTGCAGACGTTTCATTATTAATATCGCTAAAAACTTTTTACGTTTAAGGTAATTGATAAATGGAATAATCTTCCCGCGTCCGTCGTGAACTCTACCAGCGTTAATATGTTTAAAAACCGTCTAGATAGGCATTTTAAAAATATTAACGTTGTTTAATATAATAAAACAATCAGCAACAGGAGCTCTGGGGGAGGTGGTCGGGGATGAGTCTGTTGACGAATAATGCCAGCTTGTGACATGCCAGCGTGTGATATGCCAGCAATAAAATTATTAAAAAAAAATAAAATATTAGACTAACACGAACTTAGATGTAGCTCGGCATAAACTAACCCACTTTTTGTTATAGTCTTCTTACTTTTTTTTTCTTTTCTTATCCTCTCTTTACTTGTATGTCTGTAGTTTGCATGGTTTGAGTTAAGACTGTGTTTGCATGGTTTGAGTTAAGACTGTGTTTGTATGGTTTGTAAGCGTTCTTGTTTTGCTTCTTTTCATCTTTCACCCCTTTCCTATTCTCTTCAACTATTTTTCCGACTTGTCGGCAGTGGCCGGCGGATGATGATGGTGAGTCTTTCTTTCTCTTTTTCTGGATGAATGTTAACCCACGAATGATAGGTTTTGCTACTTACTTAACCCCTTATTTTCTTCTTTTAACCCCCTACTCTCTTCTTTCTCTCGGGCTAACCTCAGAGTGGATCTTAGGGTCTTTGTTAGCCTTAGTCAGCCAGACTCTGTACTGAACGGACGCATCATTCGTCAGCCAGACTCTGTACTGAACGGACGCATTTCCTGAGCTCTCTGATTTTGCATCTACTTTTATATATTGCTGAGAATTTTACTTTGGATAGTTTTGAATTTTATATACTTGCGTTTAAATTTACGTTGTTATAGTTAAGTAATTGAATTAGTGGTTTTTAGCGATTTAGAAGTTTTCATAGCGTGCCGGCTTAATTTAACTTATACATGTGACGGTTTAAATTTTTAACTCCGCGATGCCGTCGCAGAAAGCGTCGTGTGTTAGGTGTAGGGTTAACCGGTGGTATTCGGAATTTAAGGATTATAACGGCGGTCCAATGGCGATTACCGATAGATCAGTTTTTCTTTTGCGAGTTCATGGAGGAATTAGTTGACATAAAACGCAGTGTACGTGAGGTAGCGGATAGACTTGCAACGCTTGATGAGGGCAGGGTTAGGGCTACGGTTGACGGAAGCCGAACCAATACTAACGTTGAAGACGTTAGTAATTTGAAGGGTGAGGTGCGTAACTTAATTTCTAGTTTAGGTAGCTTGTCGGGAAGGTTAGATAGAGTTGAGGAAGAGGTTAAGGTTAGTCCGAGAGTAGTAGATAGCGAGGGATTTAGAGAGGTTAAGGGTGGAGCTAGGCCGCGTACATTAGGTGATAGGAATCCCCCCCCCCCTATCGAGGTTTCGAACCCTTTCGCCCATTTGGAAAGGGACGTGAATGAGGGGGAAGCTATTTTAATTGGGGACTCTTTAGTGCGCCACATGGACAGAGAGTTCGTTAAACGGAATCCAACCAATAGGAGGAGGGTCTGTCTCCCAGGGGCCAGGGTTGACAGAGTTAGAGACGAAGTGGATAGGGTTGACGTTGCTTCCCGTCACTCAATGTTGGTGACGATGGTAGGAGGCAACGACTCGTATAGGCCCGATACGAGAGTGCCTGACCTTTTGGAGAGATATAGGGGTTAATTAGGTCCCTGAAGGCGAGGTCAGATAGGTCTTTAGTTCTAGGTATTACCCCTAGGCAC
Organism: Bathynomus jamesi; assembly: GCA_023014485.1. NCBI lineage: Eukaryota > Metazoa > Arthropoda > Malacostraca > Isopoda > Cirolanidae > Bathynomus > Bathynomus jamesi. The sequence continues at coordinate 237,374 of JAJOZX010003808.1, forward strand.
GGGTTGGGTCTTAGAATTACGTCCAAAACAATATTTTTGAATAACAAATTAGAAGAGATTTGTGCTGAGGAAAGTGTACCCTTCGTAAAGCTGTGGTCCGAATTCAATGATCCTAGCCTTTTTATAAAAGATGGGGGTGCATTTTAATGAAATTAGTAATGCTAGGGTAGGTAGGTTAATAGACGAAAACGTTCGAAAGCTGTATAGGTCGAAGCCTTCTTTAAACGTTGTGGGTCCGAGAAACGCGGGCCCGACGTGATAAATAGTTTAAAACGCGGGCCCGTGGTAAAAAATAACTTAAACGTCTTTTATTGCAACGCGCGTAGTATTAGAAATAAATTAAATGAATTTAAGGCGGTAATTTATTCCGGCAACTATGATATAGTTGCTATCACTGAAACTTGGTTAAATACCGTGACTCGGGACTTTTGGGGGAACTTGATATACCGGGTTTTAAACTCTCTACTAATGATAGGTTACATAGATTTGGAGGCGGCGTTTTTGCTGTACATTCGTAATTCCCTTAGGGCTATCGAGGTTAAGTTAGATTTTCCGGCAGCAATTAATGCGATCTGTGTTGAAGTTAGGGCGCGTAGTATTAGTTTTAATTTTGTTGTTTATAGACCTCCCGTTCAACCCCTCGATATAGATACTAGATTTTACTCACTTCTTGGTAATTTTATTGACAATCGAAATAGTATAATTGTCGGAGACTTTAACTGCCCTAATGTTAATTACGAGAATTTTACGGGTAATGAAGAGGGTTTGAGACTGGTTGAGTTTATGGACGATAACTTTTTACGACAGATAGTTACCGAACCAACGCGCGGTGATAATATCTTAGATTTAGTGATGACGAACGGCGAGAACATAGTCGAAGGTTTAGAAGTAGGCGAGAGTTTAGGATGTAGCGATCATCAAATTCTTAGGTTTAAGTTATTGATATAAAACACTCAGGATAGTAATGTAGTGGAAGTCCCTGATTTTCGTAGGGCTAATTTTGATAGTTTTGCGGATAGGATGAGAGTAGTGGACTGGGATAACTTATTTATGGGTAATGACACAAATTTGCGTTGGGTGGCGTTTAAAGAAAGTTTTAGGAATATTGAAAGGGAGTTTATTCCTCGTAGGCCCAAGCGCGTTAGAAATCGCGGTAGGCCGAAGTGGAGGAGTGGGGAAATAGGAGAGTTTATAATAGAGCGTATAGACTTAGTAAGCGCAATGGCACGGCAGCTAACTTTAATAGATATATCGAGCTTAGGCGTCAGGTTAAAAGATCAGTTAGGAATGCCAAGCGTAATTTAGAGATAGTTATAGCTGCGGATAGTAAACATAATCCCCTAAAGTTTTTTGAATACGTAAATAATCGTAAGCCGATAAAAGATAACATAGGCCCTCTAGTGGATGTTAATGGCGCTTTGGCTTCTGACGCTCAGGCGATGGCGGGTATTTTTAATAACTCTTTTGCGACAGTTTTTACCGTAGAAGACGTAAATAATGTCCCCGACGTGGACGATATCGTTGCATTTAACCTTTTACTGCCCAAAAGGACAAATTTGTAACCTTTCAAATACACGCATTCATAACTTAACCCTACAAAATATTTGGGCAGTAAAGGGTTAATAGCGAGACTATTTTAGATGAAATAACTGTTTACGAGGCTGAGATTGCGCATTATATCGATAGGCTAAAAGTTAGCAAGGCTCCAGGCCCTGACGCCTTTTATCCTAGACATTTGAAAGAAGTTATCGTAGGCCCCTTAACGAAGATTTTTAATCAGTCACTCGAAACTGCGATTATTCCTGAAGACTTCAAATTAGCTAACGTCACGCCTATTTTTAAAAAAGGCGACCGCGCGGTAGCTAGCAATTATAGGCCCATTAGCTTAACGTCAATTGTCGGTAAACTTTTGGAATCCGTAGTTAGGGATCGTATTATCGATCACTTAGAAAGTAGAGATTTGATTAATAGTAGTCAGCATGGGTTTCGACGCCATAGGTCTTGTTTAACTAATTTGTTAGAATTTTATAACGAAATAGTGCGCGAATACGATAGGCATAGAGCAGCTGACGTTATCTATTTAGATTTTAAAAAGGCGTTCGATACAGTTCCGCATAGGAGACTAATTGCGAAGGTTAAAGCGCACAATATACGCGGTCAGGTAGCTAACTGGTTAGAAGAATGGCTTCGTGCTAGGAGGCAGAGGGTCGTAGTTAATGGTAGTGAATCGGGGTGGTTAGATGTAGGTAGCGGTGTCCCACAGGGTTCAGTGTTAGGCCCATTGCTATTCGTAATTTACATTAACGACATAGATGTAGGATTGACTAGTAACGTGTCAAAATTCGCGCGGACGATACTAAAATAGGCGGTAAGGTTGTTAACGAGGACGATAGAAATAGGATCCAAGACGATGTAGATAGGATTATGGAGTGGACAGATAAGTGGCAGATGCAATTTAACGTAGATAAATGTAAAGTTTGGCATATAGGTTCTCGCAACAATTACGCGTACACGATGGATGATAGGGAGTTAGCGAGCGTTGACGAGGAAGTAGATTTAGGCGTACGCGTAACTAAAGATTTAAAGGTTAGGAACCAGTGCCTGGAGTCTTGCGCAAAAGCTAATAGGATGTTAGGCTTCATAGCGCGTAATTTCGAATTTAAATCGAAGGATATTATATTGCCCCTTTACAAGTCCCTAGTCAGGCCTCATTTAGAATATACCGTTCAGTTTTGGTGCCCGTACTTGCGTGAGGATATTGATAGGTTAGAAAGGGTTCAGCGTCGTGCCACGAAACTTATTCCGTCATTGCGCAATAAGCCTTATGAAGATAGGATTAAAGAGTTAGACCTGTATTCACTCGAAACTAGAAGATTAAGGGGGAGCTTATTGAAGTTTTGAAAATCGTTAATAACATCGATAACGTAAATTTTGACATTGTTCACTTTCGATAATAGTAATACTCGCAATAACGGATTTAAGTTGCGTGGCTGACGTTTCATTACTAATATCGCTAAAAACTTTACGTTTAAAGTAATTGATAAATGGAATAATCTTCCCGCGTCAGTCGTTCATTCTACCAGCGTTAATATGTTTAAGAACCGTCTTGACAGACATTTTAAAAATATTAACGTTGTTTAAAATTAAAAAAGAAAGTTAACAACAGGAGCTCTGGTGGTGGTGCTCGAGGATGAGTCTGTTGACGATGAATGCCAGCTTGTGACATGCCAGCGTGTGATGCCAGCAATAAAATTATTAAAAAAAAAAAAAAAAAAAATTAGACTAACATGAACGTAGATGTAGCTCGTAGAGTAAACTAACCCACTTTTTGTTTAACTGTACCTACTTTTTTTTTTTTCTCCTTACTTTGCATGTCTGTAACTCTCTACTTGCATGTTTGTAGTTTGCATGGTATGGCAGTGAGTTAAGACTGTGTTGCATGGTTTGTAAGCGTTCTTATTTTACTTCTTTTCATCTTTCACCCCTCTCCTATTCTCTCCGACTATTTTCTGACTTGTCGGCAGTGGCCGGCGGATGATGATGGTGAATCTTTTTTCTCTTTTTCTGAATGAATGTTAACCCACGAGTGATAGGTGTTGCTTCTTACTTAACCCCTTATTCTCTTCTCTTCTCTTAACCCCCTACTCTTTCCTTTCTCTCGGGCTAACCTTAGAGTGGATCTTAGGGTCTTTGTTAGCCTTAGCTTCTGTAGATCTGTAGATCATCATTTGTTAGCCTTAGCTTCTGTAGATCATTATATTATTATTATTATTATTATTATTATTATTATTATCATTAATTATCATTATATTATTATTATCATCATTATTATTTATAGGGGAACATGAACGCCAAAAGTTTGATACCGCACTGTACGTATAAAGTAAGAAATTAGCACTGTAGCGTGATATTTCCATTATGTTCCTTTATCCTTTCATGCGGTGCCGCTTTAAAAACTTTTATCGCAATACAAACTCTTAACCTCTTAATTCGTTACTGAGTCCATGGCATTCTTCCATGGCACTCTTCCATTGAGAAAAATTTAAGCTGAGGCACCATCGTTTCTGAAGGCAAGGTTTTTGAACTCGGCCGACTGCAGACCTTTCTATATAAAGAAATATTACAGGATGTCGTTTAGAAAGGAAACTGCGCAATGAATTATGAATTTTGTTGCGGTTGTTATAATAATAACATATTGTACGATAAACAACACCGTAAAAATGATACAATAACAAAAGGGTTAAAAAGAAAAATTGCGAAAATAAAAACAATCGTTGAAAAGTGCTTTTATCTCGCCTCCGAGCGGAGATGGACACCCTGTTCAAGTTGTAAGAAACCCTCGCTGGAGCGGTAGTTCATCGAGCTGTACGTTACTGATGACACGATAAATTTCTGTTTTTAATCTGTCTAAAGTGCGTGCATGGTTCACATCCACCCCACTTTTAAGTTTACCCGAGAGATAAAAATTTGCATGGGGGCATTATCCACATTTTATATACACCCATAAATTATCGCTAATTCATTGCGGCGCAGTTCCCTTTTGAATGCCTTCCATAATACAGATATAAATGAAAATCAATTTAGATAACCATTTTATGATTATGTATTAAACCGTTTATGAGGGACGTGTATTCTATAATCAAAAACGAGCTTTGATTCCGTGTTACTTGTTATAAATGAAGTATATCCACGTGCGAAGATGTTTATAGAATTGTATAGGAGACAAGCAAGAAATAGGACATTTAGTAAACATCAATAAAACGTTTATGACGTTCGTTAAACGTTCCATTTCTTATCAAGAAATAGAACGTTTAATAAACGTCATAAACGTTTATAAAACGTCAATAAAACGTTTATGACGTTCGCTAAACGTTCCATTTCTTGAAGAATAGAACGTTTATAAAACGTCAATAAAACGTTTATGACGTTCGCTAAATGTTCCATTTCTCACCAAGAAATAGAACGTTTACTAAACGTCATAAACGTTTATAAAACGTCAATAAAACGTTTATGACGTTCACTAAACGTTCCATATCTTGCTAAAAAATGGGACCTTTAGTAAACGTCAATAAAACTTTTGTGGCGTTTTCTAAACGTTCCATTTCTAGATGGGAAGTGTGTATTAGTGTATTAGATAATAAAATAACGTTTAGTACAGAAAACGTTCTTGACTGGCAGTCAATCCAGCGGTTAATTCATCATGCGTGTAATTTTGTTGCCAGAAGATTTTTACAAAGTGAGAGAGACCAATGATTTCAGGGTTAAATTGACCATTTTGGATTTGTATAGAAAACTATTCACTAATCACTATTTCATGAATTTTGGTATTTTAAACCGAGTATATTTCCTGCATAAACTCAAAATAACACTTTCTTCATTTAGATAAAATAACTTCTTTTTGAGGGTTCACTCTTAGGGCAAGTTTATCCTTCTTTTGGGTATTAAAGCATCGTTTTAGATTAGAAAAAAAACTCTTTTAATGACATTTAACTTCTTTTGGTAGAAGATATGGTCTTCAAATTTTTTTTTTTTTTTTTTAGTGGATTGACAGATAGAAGTTAATATTTCTATTTATAGAAGGTTTTGGGAAGTTTTTTTTCTGTGTGTAGTTAGTTATTTCAAGCGTACACCTTACATACTTTAAACCTTACACACTTTATATATATATATATACACACACACACACATAAAGAGGTCACCTAACCCTGATTATATATATATATTATTCTCTCTCTCTCTCTCTCTCTCTCTCTCTCTCTCTCTCTCTCTGTGTGTGTGTGTGTGTACTTTAATAAAATAATTATATTCGATGGAGATCCATTTAAAATAGAGATAAAATTACACAACGAATCTAATAGGAATAATGAAGGCACTTTGACGTTTTTCGTTTCCATTTGCTGTCTTTAATTGCTGCAGTGAACTCATGATGGTATTTTCAGATGCGTGCAACAGTATAGCTGTAAGGGTTATATCGGCATGCCATAGATTGGGTATTAGTGGTATTTAATTATGTAAAAATTATAATTAATGTTTGATAATGACTATATTTTTATTTTATTGGGACAAGTACAATGGTACCAAGGGCCATATCCCCAATATTCTCAAGAGTAATGCCCCCCTCTCCCCCTTTAATAACACCGACTAGATCTTATTTACCTCGTTTCTTTCTATTTTCGAGGTATGATTTTTTTTCTTACATCTCCTTTCAGCCTAATGTTCCGCTGATTTAAACTTACGCAAACTCTAATACAGGGTGTTCAAAAAGAAATGAAACCCATTGGAGAATGCGTATTATCATTGTAACCTAACCCTTTTCTTTCTGTTTCGGGTCGCGTTTCTTTTTGAACACCCTGTATTTCTACATTCCCCATTCGTTCTCGAGAACATGAATAAAAGTTTTCCTTCTTGTCTTCAATTCGTTCTCTTATTCATCCATTAACACCTTATTATCCACATACATCAATCACTGCCAATGGCTGCCACACATTCTCCTTCAAGTTTAATTCATTATTCTCTCTGTCATTTTCGTTTGCAGTTCACACATTCACTCTGCCGATGAAGAGATCACGCAACTCTGTCGTTTTGTAGCATCAAAAGTAAAGCAACCATTTACGTCACTTTAAGGCCTCGTACATTAGAAATGCTACGTGCGAGATACCTTCCTGCTTTGGACAACCTTTTCAACACCATTTAGTCAAAACACTTGTCGCAAATCCATTTTATTTACTTTGTAATATCTTTCTCCAAATTCATAAGCTCAAATAAATACATTTTTCTTCTCGTTTAATATTTCAATCAAGCGTTTTAGAGTAAACATTTGATTCACTTTTAATCCCTTAGTAAATCTCAGTACGCGAGTTAATGCAAAGAACGCATCACTCAACCAATTCTTTATAGGGCAAGATCCGTTCAGTTCTATCATATATCTTATGAAATTCGGTCTTAATGGCGAGCTGGCATTTTTATTTAAATTGAATAACATATTCAGGCAAAAGCAGTCTTCGTCTTTGGTTATTTTTGTATTACGATATTGTCATTCTACCAGAAGGACATTGGCTCTTTCGCTTCCTTTCAATCCTCCCATTATTTTATCACTGTCACATACCAGTCTTTCCTACCCAAAGTATTAAATATGTTTGTAAATAAATGTACGAAAACTTTTGCATTTTAATTTTTTTTTTTTTTCATTTTGCTCAAATTCTTTGATGTTTTACGTTATATATATATATATATATATATATATATATATATATATATATATATATATGTTAAGTTTGGACTAATTTTTACTTGTTAAAAGTTTCCAAACGAATGGTAAACTTTACATAACCAACCTACAAAAGATAAGGACGAATATAACTTAAATATTTCTCTGTAATTGGCATTCCTCATACAGTGCCACGCATTCAATATGTTTACTTTTCTTATCTTTTTCAACTAAGAGTTGCTCCAGTTTTCTATTGCACTCCTTATGTACATAACGTCATTTGGGCAAGAGAAAAGTTTTAAAAAATGGGAACCCGACTCAATCTCCAACCCTGTAACGCACAAGAAAATGGAAGGCTTAACCCGATCTTTATATGGTCCGTGCACAGATACCTATACTATACAGATGGAACTAGAAATACAGGAGACCTAATCCCAAATGCAATATATATATATATATATATATATATATATATATATATATATATATATATATATATTGTATATACTTTACCTTCTCTTACAACCTTACAAAGGTTCTGCGCGATGATTCCTCATTTCGCGAAGGTCAAGCTTGCGCCCCTCCTCTCGAGTTGGCCTGGTGAAGTAGTGAGTTAGTTTCTTGTGCTCTCCACCTCACATAACCAGGTACGCCCGGCTCGGCTCATCGGGTATTGTTCTGAGCCAGACTTCTAATCTTCTTTTGAAGATGTCCACTGCAACTCCCTTCGTGTTCTTAGGTCTTTGGGCAACTGATTAAACAGTTTTGTTCCTCTCACCACAAAACTATTTTCTTTCAGGGTTAAGGATGTTCCCTATCTCGCCTTTAATTTGGGAATACGACACAGTCTACCGTTTCTACTTTCCACCGTTGTTTGGGGATTTATAGGGTTCAGAGTAAGATTAGGGACTAGTTTCTCCATTATTTTCCAAGTGTAAATAATGGTGTATCTCTCTCTTCTCCTTTCAAGTGAATATAGGTCTAGTTCGCGTAACCTTTCCCAGTAATTTAGTTCTTTGCACTCGTTGATCTTGGCTGTGAAGCTTCTCTGGATCCCTTCCAGCTGTCTAATGTCTTCTTTTTATGGGGATGTTAGGACCGAGCAGTATTCCAATTTGGGTATGATCAGGGTTTTCGGTAGAGGAATCATTACATTCCTATCCCTTCGTTTAAAGGTTCTCAATATTTGCCCCGTTATTCTCTTTGTTCTGTTTACTGCTATCATATTTTGTGTTTCAAATTTCGCATCATCTGTCGTTACAACCCCTAAATCTTTTGCTCTAGAATTTCTCTGAATTTCCTGTCCATTTAGTGTATAATATTCCAAGGATTTTAGGTCTCCTTTTTTTCCGTACCTAATTTCTCGGTGTTAAACTTCATATTGTTGTTTTCTGTCCGCTTGTAGATTCTGTTTATGTCGGTTTGTAGAAATCCTATATCTTATTTTTCTACTGATCTTTGTCATCCGCAAAGGATGTTACTGTGCTGTCTCTGGTAACGTCCTCATCTACGTCAGTTAGCATGATTATGAAGAGTAGTGGAGCTAATACTGTCCCTTGTGGTACTGAATTCAGGACCTCTGATTCTGATGAAGATAGTCCTTGTACCGTAACGACTTGTCGCCGCTCACTAAGGAAATTATATATCCATTTCCCTACTTTTCCTGTTATTCCCATATATTTCAGTTTATGTATTATGATTCCATGGTCACACTTGTCGAACGCTTTAGCAAAGTCTGTGTATAGTCCATCATAGTTTTCATTACTTTCAAGTGCATCAATAATGTTGTTGTAGTGTTCCATTAGTTGTGATAGGCATGATCTGCCTGACCGAAACTTATGTTGGTTATCATTGAATATTTTCTGAGTTTCCAAAAAGTCATAGATTTTCTGTCTAACTATTCTTTCAAATATTTTAGTGAGATGAGATGTAAGCGACACTGGCCTATAGTTTTTGGCCTCGGATCGATCTCCTCCTTTATATATTGGGACTATGTTCGCGCTCTTCAGGATGCCCGGTATTTCTCCCGTGTCTAGCGATCGTCTCCATATCCAGTATAGGGGCTCAGCGATTGCATTCTTGCAGTTTTTGATCAGTGTGGCATTCCATTTATCCGGTCCTGTAGCTGAGTGTGTTTTTAGTTTCCCTATGGCTTGTGTAATATCATCCGTCGTAAAGTCGAAATCCGTTATACTTTCCCCTTGTAGTTCTTCTTCAAAGAACGCGTTTCTATCGCATGTCAATTTGTCAGTTTTTGGGATACTGAAAGATGATTCGTACTGAGCTCTTAATATTTCAGATACTTCTGTTAGATCATCAGATAAAGCACTGTTCTCGTTTTTTGAAGGTCCGATAGTCGCATGGTTTTTCGACTTTCTTTTGGCGAAATTATAGAAGTACTTTGAGTTCGCCTTTATCGCTTCTATAGCGTCGTCTTCTTTTTCTGTATGCTTCTCAATTAGTTCCTCTATGACGTCATCGATAATTTGCAGTTTATCATTTAATATTTTTCTGATGTTAACTTTACAGTTACTTAATTTTGCAGTCACTCTTTTTCTCTTTCGAAACAATGCCCTCTTTTGTCTCTCGAACCTGCTTCTCTTTCCTCTTTGTTGTTGTATTTTTGGGACATGTTTTTCTATATATACTATTTTCCCTACTATATATACACACGAGGGAGTACTGAAAAGTAATGCCTCCTAATTTATAATTCTGAAACGGGATGAGATATTACAATGAAACAAAAAGAGATACCTACATTGAACTTTATTTTTCAGTTTCACATAGTTACTTCTCAGCATAATCACCTCTGCGGTCCACACATTTCTGCCAATGTTCAAGCAGTTTCGTAATGCCGCCACTATAGAACTCTGTGTCTTGTTGACGGAACCAATTCCTCACAGCTGTCTTGACATCATCGTCCGAAGAGAAACGTCGTCCTCGAAGATATTCCTTAAGTTTAAGGAATAAGGAGAAATCTGATGGAGCCAGATCTGGGTTGTATGGTGGGTGGTCCAAGACAGTGAAACCAAGGCGGCGAATTGCTTCAGTCGTTAGTGTACTCATGTGAGGTCGCGCATTGTCATGCTGCAGGAGAACCATCTGAATGTCGGGGCGAACTCTTCGAATCTGTGCCTTCAATCTCTCCAGAGTTTCAACGTACGAGTAGCGCACAGGGTTAATGGTGGTACCAGTTGGCATGAATTCTGAATGGACAACACCATTAACGTCCCAGAAAACAGTAAGCCTAAGTTTTTCGGCAGACGCTTGGGTTTTGAACTTTTTTGATCCTGTTGAGCCTTTGTGACGGTATTCCATTGACTGTCTCTTGCCTTCTGGGTCGTAATGGTGCACCCAGTTTACAACTCTTTGGAAACTTCGATCCACCTCTTCTTCATTGCATCAGTCAACATTCTGGGAACCCACCGTGCACACACTCTTCGGTGCCCAAGATTAGCAACAATAGCCTGCACCCGCTCACGTGAAATGCCAAGATTGGTAGCTAGTGTTTGCTGAGATATGCGGCGATTCTGTTTGATCATCTCATCGGCGCGTTGTTGGTGATCCTCGTCAGTTGCTGTTTGCTGTTCATCATGCAGTTCGGCATGTCCAATATCTACAACAGCCACACGCTTAGCCCAACAGTGAACAGTACTCAACGTCTACACAATCATCACCTTACACAGCTTCCATTCGCTGGTGAATACCGATAGGCGGAATGTTTGCTGCAGTCAGAAACTCGATAACTGCACGCCGTTTTAACCGTACTGATATTGTGTTGTCACCGTCCGCCATGTTGACTGACGTAGCTGTGAGACCTCTGGTGGCAGAACTAAGAAACTTCACAGCAATGGGGAGGGTGAAGAACATATACGTATATTGACTGCACTCCAGTTCATCCAGCTACGTGAACCTGTTTTGGAGAAAAAAAATAGGAGGCATTACTTTGCAGCATGCCCTCGTATATATATATATATATATATATATATATATATATATATATATAGATATACGAATATATATATGAACCTGAATTTCCTTTAAAAAACAATACTAAAGGTCCCGCATAGACGACATTAATATATAACTTATATATATTAAACTTAAAAACTATATATATATATATATATATATATATAAACTTCCCACTTCCTTTAAAAAATAATAATAAAAACTCCCCCATACATGACATTTGTAATATATGAACTTCCTTTAATATATATGATATATTAAAAACGATATAAGTGCGTGTATATACACAGTATATATATATTATATATCATAGAACCCACTTTCTCTCCAAGAAAGTTTATAAATCTTGGAACTGTCATAAGACCTGTTTTCTGGCGAATTGTGCGTAGCCCTGGGATATGGATTAAGGGGAAGGCCACGAACATTAATTTACGGCACCTGAGGATTTCGGCGTGATGGATGAATTCAATCAGAAAATTCGTTCCGAGTATTTTATCAATAAATTTATAATCAAATCGGTGTTTATATATATATATATTATATATATATATATATATATATATATATATATATATATATGTGTGTGTGTGTGTACATATCGTTATAATTTCAATACACGTGTCTCACAGCCCCTTCACATCCACCCCATATTCTGTAATTGTATACCAATTCATATCAATAGTGAATATAAACTCACCAATTTCTTTCACTTCAAATACTATAAATAATTCCTGGAGGTATAATCATAATAATAATAATGATAATAATAATAATAATGACACTACTTCATTGTTTGGTGAAATCAGTCTTTTACTTTAATAAACTATATTTATAATAATAAGAGTGATTTTATTTACGATAAGACTGATAAGCAATAAATAAAATTCGGTGATCACTCATTCATTTTAAACCTTTAATTTCGAGAATGGTTAAGAAATGCTATGAATTTCCTTGTATACTGAAGCCAAATGGGTTATAGAGTCCAGTAATCATACAGATATAGTAATCATATACATATACTGTATAGTAATCATATATATATATATATAATATATATACAGGGTGGGCGGAAAGTAGCTCCCTATTTTGGATTGGTAAAAAAATACGTATATTATCCATTTATTTCAGAAGAAATAATATAAAAAAAATAGGCATACGTGGTAGGTTTTCTCTAAAATTCAATGTGGGCTCCAACTCTTTCCACCAGCTTCTGGAGCCGCCCAGGAATGGCGTCCACTGACCTTAGCAGGAACTCCGGCGGGATGGAGGACATGACTTCCCGAATTCGGTCCTCCAGTTCTTCCAATGTCCTCGGTTTGGTGCGGTAGACTTCTTCCTTTACCCACCCCCAAAGAAAGAAGTCGCACGGTGTCAAGTCGGGGCTCCTGGCTGGCCATTGATGTGGACCACGACGACCCATCCAACGCCCAGGGAAGTGGGCATCCAGCCACTCACGGACAACAATAGCGAAGTGCGGAGGGGCGCCATCTTGCATAAATATCAGATCGTCGATGTTCTCCCATGTGCTGACAACCGGCCGGACCTCGTTTCGCAACATAGCAAGGTACCGCTCAGCATTCATGGTGTTGCGCAGAAGGAACGGGCCCACAACCTGATCTGAGGTCATACCACACCACACGTTACACTGAACCGATTCTGCCGTTTTTCAGCGGTAACCATGGGATCCTCTCCTGCCCAGTGTGGCAATTGTGGCGGTTGACAAAGCCTCCGACGTGGAACACCGCCTCGTCGCTCCAGAGGATGTTGCGGAAGAGATGGGGCCAGTCTTCATGCCAAGCCAGCATGATTTCCCCGAACTCCATGCGAATGTCGCAGTCCTCGTCCGAGAGAGATTGGCAGTAATGCGGCTTCCACGCACGCCAGTTCAGCTCCTTCTTCAGCACAGTTCGCACTGAGTAGCGGGAGAGTCCACTTTCCCGAGCTGCCTGGCGAGTTGACTTTCGTGGACTCCGTGCGAACATTTCCTGAACTGCCTGCACCGTCTCCTGGGCCCTGGATGTCGAAGGGCGACCACATCTTCGAACATCTGCCACAGACCCCGTGGTCATGAGCTTCGAGTGGCAGTTCTTGATTGTTTCGGGTCCACTTGGGCACGTGGTCCGTGAATGGCCCGCCACCATCTTTGAACTCGAACGACAGATTGCCAAACTTCGTACCGTGCCGCCAACTGGGCACGCTCCTGCAGTGTTAAACGCTCAGCCATGTTACCCTTCAATCTGAAATGAAAAAAAAAATGAACGTTACAATTGTACCACTTTAGAGAACACACCATAACAATATAACAATACAATCACAATTTATACATAATTTATATGTAATTTAAATTAGGGAGCTACTTTCCGCCCACCCTGTACATATATATGCGCCTCGGTGATGTAGTGGTTAGCGTCGTTGACTAAGAATCCATCGGCCCCGGGTTCGAGACCCGGTGATGGCAGCCGGCGCGCAGCAAAACCCAGCTGTTCATCCTTCCACACAAAGAAAGTGGTTGGTAGATAAATGGGTACCCTGGGTGGCCTAGTAGTTAAGGCGCTGGGCTGCTGGTGGGGCGTGGTTCGGATTCCACGTTAAACTGTAAGTCTAAGGTGGAGTGAAAAGCTTGACCTTCGTCAGAATGAACAATTCGGGCGGAAGCGAACCAAAGGTTACCAAAGGTTATATATATATATATATATATATATATATATATATATATATATATATATATGGTGATCTAAAACGGTGTTCTCAAAGATAACGTGTAATAAATTATTTTTTTGAACACCTTTTTGGATCACTCTGTATATATATATATATATATATATATATATATATTTCTCCTTAATTTTACCAAAAAAATTATTAAAAGGTCTTCGTATATTCACGAATCGTAAACCACAGACTTCGGGCGATTCCACAATAAAGCGAGTATTTGAAAAGAGTGTGCCAACCTCTCTATTTACGTGTTATGTAATGTCTCTATCAGTTTATGTAAGAGAAATGCCATTTATGTTAGTGGTTTCACAGTCTACATCTTGAACATTTGCTGAGGTAATAAATATTACATATAGGGACGAATTTTTGGTTCACTCTCTGAGTAAGATTATGATAATAATAATAATAATAATAATAATAATGGTGTTTTTAATAATAATGATAATAATGACAATGATGATGACAACATTCTGTACTTTAACCCTTTTATTTAACTGTGCACAGAAACAAACGCTTTTCATACAAAATGCTGATATAACACAGAATACAGATAGTTTAGTATGAAATATTACAGACTTGATCCAATATTTATAGATTGGTTAAAAAATGACCTATCAAACGTTTTTAGATGTAGACAAAGGATGTTTAACTTTTACATACATTGGAAAGAGGTTCCAGAGTTCAACATCAATAAAGAAAAAAAATGTGTTGTTAAAATAAGACAAGTGTTGTTAATCAGGGTTCTATTACGAGAAAGTTTAACTAAGATCAGGCACGTTTCCATTCAATGTTGGAGGTATGATCGAGACTAGAGATTACTTTGTATCAGTATTAACGCCATTTTTATTATTACATATTTTCAGCTGATGCATAATCTCACCCAGTTTGAATTTGTGTAGATCATCGATTCGAAGAGTTTTAAAATTTTTTGGTATGATCTGTTTGTCGAGTAATTGTTGTTAGTTGTCGATTTATCAACCAAATTTTGAATAGCAAAAAAGTTTTGGGATGTTTGTAAAGGAAATTTAACAGGAAAAGCAATTCCTCCCACCCTGTCTCCTTTTCGCCTCAGTTGTTTGAGGATGTCAAGTGAGCATGGTATGTTTCGTGCATTTTTGCGTTTTTTCATTTAACTTTTTATTAGTGAAGTTTTTAACTAATTTGTTTGAATGTTTTTAGTTTTAAAGTTTTACTTTTATCATGTGTTATTTGTCATGTATATAATTTTTAATTTTTGTTTTTGGCTTATGCTTGTTTTACGCTTTTTAATTTTTATTCTTTAAGTGGTTTTATTCTGTGCTATGAATTAGTTTGTTTTTGACATTCGTATATTTTTTTTTGTCATGCATTAATTTTAGCTTTTTATTTATTAGGCCTTGAAAATGGGTAGAGTTGCCCGAAACGTCGGCTGCAGCCAAATATAATGACTTTCTTGCTCTACGTCTTCGTTTTTATCCTAAATGTATATATATATATATATATATATATATATATATATATATATATAAATGACATTTGGAGACCTTGTTTTTGGCTCTCTCCGTCTTCTGTGGAGGGGGTCACTTTTGCGGGCGCTCGCCCTTGGCCCCGTCTTTCCTACATAATAAAAAGTACAATGAGCTAAGGATGCTGAGGTGAATTTGTCGTTTTAGCTCAAAAAGCATTCTAGTACGAAGATAATGTTTTGGATCATATAACGGAGGGGACCTACAGATTTACGTAGGATCCAAACCAGGGGTCGCAACATCGCTTGGAAGCAGAGGATGGTCACCCATCCAATTGCTGTCTAGACCCAGTGTCGCTTGTCATCGTTGATTTACGGAACGGTGTTCCAATAACGTTATGGCGGGTTTAAAAATTAGGTTATTAATACGGTTTATGATTAAGGTATTAATGTCGAAATATTTTGTATTATAAGACCTAAATACTTAAATAAACTCGAACTCCTTCGAGTTGAGGGTTACGTCATAGCACGTGATAACATTGCTTCTCGTTAGATCAGCGAGGTTAAGCGATGTTTGATCTGATCATTAGCTGGATGGATGGCCGTCGTCTCCGTTTCGATGATGTAATGACCCTTGGTTGGATTCCACGTAAAGCTGTATGTACCCTCCTTTACATGACCTTTGTGATGCGAAGAGGAGGTTAAACAACCCCAGATGTTGTTATTCTTTTGAGTCTTTGACCATTCACTGGTAGATGAAGATGTATGCTTTTATGTTATGATCATTAATGTTTGTTGGCATTACATCGCGTGTTAAAAAAGATTTATCCAATAATGGTCTAAAGTAGAAAAAGAAAAATAGTCATATATAAATCCTTCAAGTATATTTCATATAGAATTTAACCTTTTAAGGCCGGAATTTGCTTTAGGGCTAAGTTATGAATGCGTGTATTTGAAACGCTACCAATTTGTATCAGTCGTCCTTAAAGGTTAATTAATATAGTTACTGGATAATAATTATTTCGTTTTAACTGAGAATTAGTTTTAGAAATGGGTATCCCAATCCTGTTCCATTTTAGAATATTAGAAAATACGTAATATTCAAAGCATTTATTGATTGAGAAAAGGTATAATTCTAAGTTCACAGCCGCATGGCGCCCTTTAGAATTTAGTCTGGAAGGTCGGACTGAATATTTTTATATTCTAAATTTTTAGTGTTATTCTGAACTTCGAGTGATGTGGAGGAATGGATTAAAAAAAAAGGGAAAATCGAACTCATGCTATGATGTTTTCAAGAAAAGTGGCGCGTGTTGATTGAAGCTTGAAGCAACATGGTATTGGTATTCAAAGAAGAAATAGAATCTATCCGCAACATTCCTCTTTTAATAGATCACTTCTCTCTCTCCGCCTCCAAAAATAGTGTCAGTAGTTGATTTATTATTACCTTTAACCAAGAGATCATTAACAAACTGCCATGACCTGGAAGAAGCTCTGGTAAAAATTACAAATTTCCTGTAAGAGTAAATTTCTTTCCCAACCAAAGGAGGTTGTGAGTACTTTTTCAATATCACTTAACCCTTTAATTATGAATGCGTTGTATTTGAAACGCAACCAATTTGTACCAGTCGTCCTGAAAGGGTTAAATGCGACATACTCTATATATAATTCTAATGTTATAACATTAAAATAGTTTAAATGTGTATGTAATTTATTAAATCATTATTTATCCACGACTTTTTAACGTATAAAAGTTTAGAAACTTTTGTATTGGCGAGAGGGAAGCTGCTCTTAATGAGATTTATCTATCTGGTGACGAAGTTAGAAACTAGCTCAGTAGGGTTTAGCATCTAGACCCTATTGAGCCAGTTTTTAATTTGCAGACTTTAGATTTTCTAAATTAAGGGTTTCATTATTCAAAAACATACGAACAAGAATTTAAGTTTTAAGATGAAATACCGCAAAAATAAATTTATCTTACCTCGGTTGGGTTCGAACCGTCATTACTGCAGATTCGAATTTTGTGAGCCGCCACGTCACTCACTCGACCATGAAATGTTAAAGTGAAATAATTGAGTTTTGTGTTATATATTCTTTTGCATTTTTTTTGGTATGCATACTTCAATAAATACATTGTGTTTATATATATATATATATATAGTATATATGATGCAATCCCACGAGGAAAAAGAAAAATGATTCCAAGGCCTTTCGTGTATTCAGAAGTACACCTCGTCAAGGAATTCATTTCACGTGTTTAATTATGAAATTCATCCCATATATATATATATATATATATATATATATATATATATATATATATATATATATATATGATTATAGACACCATTCGACTAGGGAAGTACTCCAGGTGGGGGACGTTAGGCAGGAGACAGCGAGTGCTGGAACTCCCGTTTCTCCTGTCACTGTCCTCCTTAGCTGATCCTTTTCTGTGTCTCATCTATCCTGTGAGCAGTCCAGCATGCTCTCAGACACACGCTTCTCTCACTGTTTCTCACTACACATACATGCATCTTACACACTATACAATCTTTTTAAAATTAAAAACACCAACCAAAGGACCTTCATTTTGGCTTTCTTCTTCCTCTATGGAACGACCGATTTTGCGGGCATTCGCCCTTGACCCATCCTTCTTGCATAAAAAAAAAAATATGGCACTTGGTGAAAATTGAATCATCAGGAGTCTATGAAGATTGACTGTTCATCATTTTCAAAATAAAATAAGCATCAGGAGTGGTCGATGATTGACCGTTCATAATCTCGATGAAAATTCAATGCAGGAAACAGCAATTTTGCGGAGAAAGTGCAAGAACAAACGTTAACCCAAATGCAATTGATCATGATGGACGTAGTGTAGTATCAGTAACTTCCTTACAGTTTTGGATTTTAGACAAAGTAAAATTACGATCGAAAAACTATGCTACAGAATTACCAAGTTTGTAAGACAGACGAATCATTTAAATTACGTCATCACTAACATCTGCAATAATATAGTTCTCACAGCGCAATTTACCCAACAAAAGCTTCGCGAATACCATATTAAAAATAGTTCAGTTGATGAGGTGGGAAGACTGTAAACTCTGTATATGCAAATTCACTGTGAAACCACTACAGTATATGTTTATCTTTTAATGTTATAACTGACAAATTATAGTCCATCTTATAATTAAGTTATTTATCAGAGAAACTGTATATTTCCTTATATTTATATTTTTTCTCTGAAATAATCAAAAGCATTATAACCTACAAGCTTTAACCCTTTCGACTTTGTAGGGATATATATATATATATATATATATATATATATTATATATATATATTATATATATATGAAAATTATTTCACGAAAGTAACACGTGAAAAATAATTATGATGAATAAAACTAGGAAGGAAAGGAAACACAGAATGGTGCTCAAGCGCTTTCGTCTAATGACATCCTCAGGAACACTGAAGTACATAAAGAATTACAGCCTATATAGAGGTTACAGAAAAAAAAAAAAAATATATATATATATACAATAAACGGAGAAACAAACTTAAAGGATTGTGGGAGGGGCACACAGATTTATAAGGAAAAACTATCGATTTTTAGCACAAGATTAAATGAATTGTTTCCAACCAATGTTATAGATAAAAATATACAAATTTATACTGGAAATCTGCCCGGGTTTTAGCACTCTGCTCTTCTGCTCTTTTTGTATATAAAAATTGAAAATTATCGATTTTTAGCACAAGATTAAATGAATTGTTTCCAACCAATGTTATAGATAAAAAAAAAAAAAAAAATACAAATTTATACTGGAAATCTGCCCGGGTTTTAGCACTCTACCCTTTTTTGCATATAAAAATTGAAAAATAAAAGTTATTAGGGTGGCATACAAGTTTACCAAAGATTTAGCGTTCTACCTTTCTTATCTAAATCTGTTCTGAAGGAATTCAAAACAACAGGATCGAGTTGAAAAAGACCTTTGCTTATGTTGAAGTTATCTGTAATTTGGATAATGGCAGACTCAAGAATATTTCTATTAACAATGTTGCTAGAGTGAAATAAAACTGAAGCATTATTCCAATCAATACAGTGGGATAACTCTGACAAATGGACAAAAAGGGCACTGGACAACTGTCCTGTTCTAACGGAATATTGATGCTGTTTTATACGTGTGTGCAAATCCTTTCCCGTCTGACCTATGCAAAAGGAATCACATTGTTTACAACCAATTTTATAGATAATGCCTGAATTATTGGTAGGGCTATTTTTTACTATGATATTTTTCACAATATTGTTATATGAAAATACTACATTAATATCCAAAAGTTGAAGTACATTAGCAATGCCTAAAAAGCCAGGGAAAAATGGAAGTACTGAAATATTTTTTGACAAAGTACGAGTGTTATTATTGACACGATAGAAAGTTCGTTTTGCCTTGTTGAGACAAGATTCCATAAACGCAGATGGATAACACAGATCACTTCCAATACCGTTGATTTTTTCCAATTCGGCATCGATGTATTCCGGACTGGCGATCCTAAGGGCGCGGAGAAACATTGAAGAAAAAATGGCCGTCTTAGTTGGGGTGTCATGTCCCGAGTAAAAGTGTACGTAGGACAAATTGTTTGTTTTTTTCCGATAGATACTAAACTTAAAACCTGGGCTTTCCCTATGTACACGCACATCCAAAATGGGATTGAATTGTCTTGTTCCACTTCTAAAGTAAACTTAATGGAGGGGACTTGATCATTTAACTGAAGGAGGAAGTTATCCAGGTCACGATTCATGGGCCAGATACACAAAATATCGTCGACGTACCGCAACCAAGGATGCCAACCCCCAGGATTCTCGGAATGTAAGTAATTTCGAAAAACTCCATATAAATATTGGAGAGGAGGGCGACAAGGGGTTGCCCATGGCCATCCCAAAAACTTGTTGATAATACTCGTTATTGAAAGTGAATTTACAGTCTTTGATGCAAAGCTTAATAAGTTCCAAAACAATGTGTGAAGGTAGTGGCAAGTCATACTTATGTAATTCTTGGGAGAGAAAGTCAAGCATATCGTCAATCGGCACTTTTGTAAACAATGAACAAACGTCAAAACTGATCAATCTATCGTTAGTTTCAGTACGTGCATTATTCAATTTTTCAGTAAGATCCATGGAATTTTTACATGTGAATCAGAGATAGTTCCGAGAATGGGGACAAGACTTTGACAAGCCATTTGGAGAGTTTATAAGTAATAGAGCCCACCGAGCTAATAATAGGGCGCATAGGGTTGCCAGGTTTGTGGGTTTTAATAAGACCGTAAAGGTAGGGCAGAGAAGGTGAAGTGGACATGAAAAGCGGAATTAAGTCCTTATGATCTTTGAGAATTCGTTTCAAGCCACTATTAAATGATTTGATGACGTCATCCTGCCGGTTCTTCCTAAGTTTGCTGTATGTGGCGGGGTCCTGGAGAAGCTCGTTCATCTTTCTGATGTAGTCCACTTTGTCCATAATAACTATGGTGTTAGCCTTGTCTGCTTTAGTAATATGAGCTCCCCATCTTTTTTTAATTGTGAGAGGCTATTGCGAAAACGTTTAGGAAAGTTATCTTCGTAATTACTATTCGCCGCACTATAAATAAGGCCTTTAACTATGTTAAACAAATACTGAGGGAGATTACACGGTTTTTCAAGACGAGCGAGACTGTAACAAATTTGTAAAGCCGAAGGTTTTTTAACAATAAAAAAGGACATACCATATCCAAGGGCACTTTTTGCATCGTCACTAATGTTTTTCGAAGAAAGGTTCAAAACACACTTTGAGCTTGCTTTTTTACTCCACTGACTATTTCGAATGAGACTTTTAATTTTTCGATCCAAAATGTTACGAAGTGAAGAAGTTCTCCGACGCAACTCGTTGTAAATTTCATCAAACAAAGGTTGGATCCACGGTTGGGGAATAACGGTTACAAAATTATGTTTGGCGATGTTTAAATTTTTGAAGGCGGACCACTCATTTTGTCTGGTGACTTCAATATGTTTCTTTAAAACTAATCTGCTGAAGTTGTTGAACGGATGGTCGTCAATTTGTCTGAGGCGAATCGGAAGCAGGGATTTGGGAAGAACTTGCTCGTCTAGACAATTAGTAAGAAACTTTCGTCGGACACGAATTGCATGCCCCTTCATTAATGTAGAAGAAAACACGGACACAAACGGAGACAAGAGAGGGAATAGCAAGCCGAAGGAACGCGTGGTGTTCATTATATGAAAATTATTTTACGAAAGTAACACGTGAAAAATAATTATGATGAATAAAACCACGAAGGAAAGGAAACACAGAATGGTGCTCAAGCGCTTTCGTCTAACGACATCCTCAGGAACACTGAAGTACATAAAGAATTACAGCCTATATATAGGTTACAGAAAAAAAATAAATAAAAAAATATATATATATATATATATATATATACAATAAACGGAGAAACAAACTTAAAGGATTGTGGGAGGGGCACACAGATTTATAAGGAAAAACTATCGATTTTTAGCACAAGATTAAATGAATTGTTTCCAACCAATGTTATAGATAAAAAAATATAGAAATTTATACTGGAAATCTGCCCGGGTTTTAGCACTCTGCTCTTTTTGTATATAAAAATTGAAAATTATCGATTTTTAGCACAAGATTAAATGAATTGTTTCCAACCAATGTTATAGATTAAAAAATAAAAAAAAAATATACAAATTTATACTGGAAATCTGCCCGGGTTTTAGCACTCTACCCTTTTTTGTATATAAAAATTGAAAAATAAAAGTTATTAGGGTGGCATACAAGTTTACCAAAGATTTAGCGTTCTACCTTTCTTATCTAAATCTGTTCTGAAGCAATTCAAAACAACAGGATCGAGTTGAAAAAGACCTTTCCTTATGTTGAAGTTATTTGTAAGTTGGATAATGGCAAACTCAAGAATATTTCTATTAAAAATGTTGTTAGAGTGAAATAAAACTGAAGCATTATTCCAATCAATACAGTGGGATAACTCTGACAAATGGACAAAAAGGGCACTGGACAACTGTCCTGTTCTAACGGAATATTGATGCTGTTTTATACGTGTGTGCAAATCCTTTCCCGTCTGACCTATGTAAAAGGAATCACATTGTTTACAACCAATTTTATAGATAATGCCTGAAGAATTACATAAGTATGACCTGCCACTACCTTCACATATTGTTTTGGAACTTATTAAGCTTTGCATCAAAGACTGTAAATTCACTTTCAATAACGAGTATTATCAACAAGTTTTTGGGATGGCCATGGGCAACCCCTTGTCGCCCCTCCTCTCCAATATTTATATGGAGTTTTTCGAAATTACTTACATTCCGAGAATCCTGGGTGTTGGCATCCTTGGTTGCGGTACGTCGACGATATTTTGTGTATCTGGCCCATGAATCGTGACCTCGATAACTTCCTCCTTCAGTTAAATGATCAAGTCCCCTCCATTAAGTTTACTTTAGAAGTGGAACAAGACAATTCAATCCCATTTTTGGATGTGCGTGTACATAGGGAAAGCCCAGTTGTTAAGTTTAGTATCTATCGGGAAAAAACAAACAATTTGTCCTACGTACACTTTACTCGAGACATGACACCCCAACTAAGAAGGCCATTTTTTCTTCAATGTTTCTCCGCGCCCTTAGGATCGCCAGTCCGGAATACATCGATGCCGAATTAGAAAAATCAACGGTATTGGAAGTGATCTGTGTTATCCATCTGCGTTTATGGAATCTTGTCTCAACAAGGCAAAACGAACTTTCTATCGTGTCAATAATAACACTCGTACTTTGTCAAAAAATATCTTAGTACTTCCATTTTTCCCGGGCTTTTTAGGCATTGCTAATGTACTTCAACTTTTGGGTATTAATGTAGTATTTTCATATAACAATATTGTGAAAAATATCATAGTAAAAAATAGCCCTACCAATAATTCAGGCATTATCTATAAAATTGGTTGTAAACAATGTGATTCCTTTTACATAGGTCAGACGGGAAAGGATTTGCACACACGTATAAAACAGCATCAATATTCCGTTAGAACAGGACAGTTGTCCAGTGCCCTTTTTGTCCATTTGTCAGAGTTATCCCACTGTATTGATTGGAATAATGCTTCAGTTTTATTTCACTCTAGCAACATTGTTAATAGAAATATTCTTGAGTCTGCCATTATCCAACTTACAAATAACTTCAACATAAGCAAAGGTCTTTTTCAACTCGATCCTGTTGTTTTGAATTCCTTCAGAACAATTTAGATAAGAAAGGTAGAACGCTAAATCTTTGGTAAACTTGTATGGCACCCTAATAACTTTTATTTTTCAATTTTTATGTAGAAAAAAGGGTAGAGTGCTAAAACCCGGCAGATTTCCAGTATAAATTTGTATTTTTTTTTTTTTTTATCTATAACATTGGTTGGAAACAATTCATTTAATCTTGTGCTAAAAATCGATAATTTTCAATTTTTATATACAAAAAGAGCAGAGTGCTAAAACCCGGGCAGATTTCCAGTATAAATTTGTATATTTTTTTATCTATAACATTGGTTGGAAACAATTCATTTAATCTTGTGCTAAAAATCGATAGTTTTTTCTTATAAATCTGTGTGCCCCTCCCACATCCTTTAAGTTTGTTTCTCCGTTTATTGTATATATATATATATATATATTTTTTTTTTCTGTAACCTATATATAGGCTGTAATTCTTTATGTACTTCAGTGTTCCTGAGGATGTCGTTAGACGAAAGCGCTTGAGCACCATTCTGTGTTTCCTTTCCTTCGTTGTTTTATTCATCATATATATATATATATATATATATATACTGTATATATAGATAGATCCGAAAGGGTTACATATTAATATTATGCTCACTCGACAGCCATATTTTGATGCAGATTTTTAAAGTAAATTGGTTATATATATATATATATATATATATATATATATATATATGTGTGTGTAGTAATGCCAAGTTAAGAATATTAATTTTTGTTTAGTTAAGATTATAATGTTTAATATAAATTTACTAAAAATTGTGATGATTACGATAAAGCATGTTTGTTAGATTGTAAATTGTTTAAAATGGGAAGAGTTGGCAAATCCTGAATAGGCCCAGAGAGCGGACTACCCTCAAAACGGAGTCAGTCTTGAGGCAGGCGCGTTACGCGTAAGGTTGACGAAATGTAACGTAGAATTAATTAGTTGTGTGTCCCTCTCCGACCTAAATTATTATAATAGAAATTTCATACTCGCATACCCCTAACTTAACTAAACCATTTTCGGAATTAATAAAGTGTTAACAAGCGTTGAAAAAGAGTGTTAATGAACCCCCCTTCCCCCTTGCATTAGGCTAACGGTTTTCTGCTAGCTCGGCTACCTACCACGCGTTATAAAGTATTGTGGAAATGAGTAAAGAGAAATGCAATAGAGAGCAGAAATTAGAGTAAATAATGAAGTATAATAAATAATAAAACGTATTCACTACATCTGGTGGCGAGCGGTGGTCTTACATCATATTTTGTGAGGCTTACCCACGTGCTAGTATTTCGATTAAAATTCTTCAAACCCGGTATATTAGCCAATAGCGTTAATGAATATTTTATTTCGATTATTAAAATATCTAAATGCAAAGTTGATCCCGTTTGCAGGCAAATTTCGATTTTCATTCCTTAAAATTTCATTGTAAATATAAATTCAAGATGGCGCATCGCCTTCGCATCCTGATAGCGTCCCTGACAAACTTCGCGCCTAAAAATTTAATTTGTTTTTTTTCTTTCTTTTCGTGAGAGTTCGTTGGATTCTGAAATGTTCGTTTGTTCATTCTGAAATGTTCCCTTTGTTCCATTTTGCATCGTCCAGTTCCGTTACTTTTCGCAGTCTAGTGACTCAAAATTATTTTAGTCGTTAGAGTCGGTAGAAAAACTTGTCCGACTCAATATTGCGAGTCATTATTACGTTAAATTTCGTTCATTTGGTTGGAGAGGGCATAGTTTTGAAAATTATCGTGCTGCCTGAAGACTCAATTTTTCTTTTTTTTCGTCTCTTCCACTGTATGCCTGTTTCAGCTTACCTTTTTACTTTTTGTTTAAACTTTTGGAATTAGAAAGTAGTATATAATAATAAGATAATAATAATAAAAATTTACTGGATTTGTACGTAAGTCAAGTATGTTAGTTTAAATACAGTATGATACACATTTTATATGGTCCTTTCAAAATGTTTTAGCGAAAATTTGTACCGATTCAAAAACATTTCATGAACATGAGAAATTTTCTGGGTTTCATTAGCAGATTTTTGATTATATTTCGATTGGTGTAATAATAATAGGTTATTTTGTTTATATAGATTTACGGGCTTTTTGCTTCGCTCGCTTCGCGCTATATAGGTTAAGTTACATTTTGACAGTCGAAAGGTAATCTTAAACATATTAAATTTGTCAGATTATAAGTCGCCGTATAGGATTGTGTAAATTTCAAAATAAGCAGAATTCGTTTAACTGAAATAGAGAAATTGTGTTGTGAAATTTTTATGTTTTTTTTTTTTATTTTTTATATACTCATTAATTATATACTTACTTATTAACTTATACGTATTTATTAGTTATATATTAATTATATATATTTATATACTCATAAACTTTGGTAGGTAAGCTGATTATCTATTTTTTTCTCCTCTCTGTTCCTTTCGTTCATTTCACGACAATTCCGACATATTTGGTAAAATGGCTATTGTATTGTAAAGAGATTTCTTGTAGGCCTATCGTAAAATATTGTTCGGAGATTAACCGTTACTACGGTATGTCTATTGAGTAGTAAATTCTTAGTTATTTAACAAAATTTTAATTGGTTTAACATAAATAAGCATAGGATTTTTCTTTAATAAGCACAAATGTTATGCATAAATTCTAAATTGTTCTTTCCGCGCATAACATTGAATTTATTAATTATAGGCTAAAAGTGCGCAGTAAATTTTATTTTTATTTTGGGAACCTATGTGAGTTACGGTATACATATTTACTAAATCTGGATATTATAATTTTTTTTAATTACAGAAATTTGTGTAGGAAATTCTTTTCATATATTTTCTTTACGTTTTATAAATTCATTCAATAATCAATTTTATTTGTATAGGTAGGCCGATTTTTATTTTTTCTTTCCAGTTCAATGACAATGGTAAAATTTTTAGATTGTATTTAGATGTATTCTAAAAAGGTATTTTGATTTGATATTTTAATTTGGGTATTAGAAATGAAAAATGTCTTTTTTTTAGTTCGAGCGTTTGCATGGAAAATATTACGAAATTATGTTAGGATATAATGCAAGTTCATTCGGTTAGTAGGATATTTGTATAGAGGTTCGCTTACAAACAAAGCGACCGCTCTTAATTATGCAATGTGTTGTTTTTGTTTACAGTAGGTGCGTGTATTTGTGAGTGCATATTATCTATTCTTATTTAGTATAATATGCAAATTTGTAGTTTCACTTGGAAAATAAATTACTGAGATTTTTGTGATTTGCAAACCATACTGGGGTTTCTGTTGAAGGAGAGAGTTGTATCTCAGATGTAATTTGCTAATTGCGAGTTCAATTCGTATGAAATTTGACGTTTCAAGTTGGAATTACTGTATTAAATGATTTTTGGTAGTAATATTTAAATTTTTTTTACTTTTTAATAACTGTTTAGAAAATTATTATTGTTTAAACCTTCAGTCGGAGTTAACTAATGCATTTGAAACATTGACTCAAGTGTACACTCGGAAATGGAGCCTTCTAGATAGCCAGTAACGTTTTTGTGGCGTCTTTGTGTGCTCCTCCTCAAAGCAAGAGGGTTCATGATTGTCAGAGAATGGATGACATGAAGTTTCTGGGGTTCATTTTTGTCTTTTGTATTTAGAGGTATTGAGGTGATTTCTGACGATAGTTTGAACAATAATTTCTTAAATTATACTAACAGTTACTATGTATGGGCGCTTTTATATTTATACTGTACAATTTTGTTTAGCGTTTTATGACTTTTTTATCTTCTCTGCTGTAACTGCCATAAGTGACCTTATTGGTAGCTAGATTTGATTAAATTTTTGCGAAATTTTGAGATGTGTAATTTTTTTTCTTTCCGTGAATTTGGCCAGAGCAAATGTGTAGTTAGTATTTCGAAGTGAACTGTCGAGAAAATTCGATAAATTAAATATGAAATGATAAGCAGTACAGAAACACGTTTCGAATAAACTTTTTTTTTCAAAATTTCAAAGGCTCAGTTTGGGTCAACCAAGTTGAATCCGAGTTCCATCAAGTGAGTTTAGTCGACCGGATAGGTGATCGATCACCAATGAGAGAGAGAGAGAGAGAAACCAGACTGGCGCAGGACTTGGCGCAGGATGGTTTCGGAAGAGAAGAGAGAGAGAACCGAATGCGCATGCAGTTGGCGCAGGACAGTTTCGGAAGAGAAGAGAAATTTACGTGTGCAGGGTCTTGGCACACGAAAGTTTCGATCGAAGATGGTCTACTGGTATTTTTCGGGCAGTAGCTGGTCACGCTGCTCGAATGCTTCGCTAAATATGTGTCGCAGCACGCGGTAGACAAGCCACGCGAGCTTGAACGGGTGCCTACGACTGTACTGTCCATACAGACATACAGTAGGTTCGTTGGGAAACGGCCTACGGCGGAGTCATCGTTTGATTGTTGCCAGTAGAAGAGTCTTTCAGCTGGACGTAGGAAGAGCAGCGTTCACCGACAAAAGTGGAGATGAGACAAGGCGAGTTTCTTCATCGACTTCTAGAATTGCAAATTCCGTCCAATTCCAGCGCGTGGTCCCGCTTTCAGATATCTCCCCCCCTGATCCTTTTAGAATTGGACGTCTCTTGTTTTTTTTTTCGCCATTGGAGAGAGAGCGGAACCATTATAGCGTGCTGCCCTGTTGCATGTTGATTGATGCAATCCCTTGCATTCTAGCGAAGTGAGCAGGAGAGCTGCGATTGAAAATTGAAGTCCGTTGTCAGCGTGCGGAGTGTCATCTAAACAACGTCCAGCAAATAAATGTACTGATTATTATGGCAATTGTTGTGTTTTTCGTGAAATAGTATGTGCGCTCTTGGTCAGTATTTTATGTAAACTTTTTCTTATTTTTTTCTATGTTGCCCTGATAGTAACTGTATAACTATACAAATAATGTTTCAAATGTAAAGCGATCGTTGATGAGGAATCGCGGGAATAGATTGTGAACTTGAGATTTGTGTAGCCACTGTAAGAAAATTTTCTGTTATTTTTTTTGGCATGTATAGATTAGTTACAGGTTGTAATTTAATTATTAGAGTGAAATGTTATTTTATGCAAATGTGAAAATTATAAAGTTTTCGGTTTTTATAATATGATACAATATGTGTGGAATTTGTCAAATCTATTATTTCTTGTCTATTTCTAAACTTTGAATTTGTTAAAGAAAAAAAAAAAAAAAAAAAATTGCAAAATATATAAATTTGTTGAATAAAATTATGAAATTTGTTAAACGATATTAATAAGTTTTCTAATGAAAAACTTATTTTCAAGGGGGTGATGCGAGTGTAGTAATGCCAAGTTAAGAATATTAATTTTGTTTAGTTAAGATTATAATGTTTAATATAATTTACTAAAATTGTGATGATTACGATAAAGCATGTTTGTTAGATTGTAAATTGTTTAAAATGGGAAGAGTTGGCAGTCCTGAATAGGCCCAGAGAGCGGACTACCCTCAAAACGGAGTCAGTCTTGAGGCAGGCGCGTTACGCGTAAGGTTGACGAAATGTAACGTAGAATTAATTAGTTGTGTGTCCCTCTCCGACCTAAATTATTATAATAGAAATTTCATACTCGCATACCCCTAACTTAACTAAACTATTTTCGGAATTAATAAAGTGTTAACAAGCGTTGATAAAGAGTGTTAATGAACCCCCCTTCCCCCTTGCATTAGGCTAACGGTTTTCTGCTAGCTCGGCTACCTACCACGCGTTATAAAGTATTGTGGAAATGAGTAAAGAGAAATGCAATAGAGAGCAGAAATTAGAGTAAATAATGAAGTATAATAAATAATAAAACGTATTCACTACATATGTGTGTGTGTGTGTGTGTGTGTGTACATACACAATATCTAATACATTTAACAAAGAAATAATCGTGTTAAGGGTAAACGTGTTAAGGTTAATCTATAAACTTCTTATATACTTAAGATAAGTAGGATAAAATTATTTTCTAATGTAAAAAAACATTATTTTTAAACTCTTCCATCTCATACGGATGAATTTCGAAAAACTGGAGTAATGGTTCTTGTTTACATCCGTACGGCATTAAACAGTAAAATATAGAAATAAATGGCAAAGCAGTAATTGACAAGAAGCAGCACCAGGCTCTGAGATGACTCAGGCTTTGTGAGATAACTTAGGAGAAACAGAAGGTGAGACCAACTCCGCCGCTAGTAAAGCTTAAATTCACGTACAGAAATAGATGCTGTAATGATGGGGTTGTTTAATCCCTTTCGCAACATCTAAGGTCACATGACCGAGGGAACTTATAGGACGCCTCAAAGACCTTTTGGTCCACTCAGGTCCACTTATTCTAGCAGTAATAGAAACCTGGATAGAAAAGCATAAGGCTCTCTCCCCACCCTCCGCTTCCTCCCCGCCAGAGGAGGGTACGGAAAAAGGTTGAAGAAAATAACCTTGACCCTGGAAAAGTAGCCAAGAAAATTTTACAGGAAAGAGGAGAATATACGATAAACTCGTATAAACTAGCTTTACATTTACGCTAAGCACACATAGAAATCTTACATTAGATAGCACCGTTGTATAAACAAACATAATAATAAGAGAGTTACAAGGAGTTACAAGGACAAGAGGAAGCCTCAAAGACCTTCCGGTACACTCTGGGAGGTTCCTGTTATGAAACAAGTTTTTTTTGTCTTTCAACTATTCTGGTAGTAGTAGAAAATTGGATAGAAAAGTATAAGGCTCTCTCCCCACCCTCCGCTCCCTCCCTGCCAGAGGCAGGTGCAGCAAAAGGTTGAAGAAAATACCTTGACCCTGGAAAAGTAGCCAAGGAAATTTTACAGGAAAGTGGAGAATATATAAGATAGCAGGATAATTATGCATGCCCACAGAGACACCGCGCAAGCGAACTCCTGCAGAGTTACGTTATGTTTTAGTCTTGAACCATGAGAGTATTCAGTACTTTGTCTAGCCTATTTTTAAACACATTTACACCTTGGCTTGAAACAACCTCTGAAGGAAGTTGGTTCCAGATATTAACTATTTTCTAGGAAAAGAAATTCCCACAGACAGAGGTCCTAAATGTCTTTAGTTCCAGTTTAAACCCATTATTTCTTGTCGGATTGGCATTAAGTGAGAATAAGTTCCTGTAGTCTACCCTGTCTATTTCATTGAGCATCTTGAAGACTTGAATAAGCTGACCGCGCAACCTCCTCGTCTCTAAGGTAAACAGATTTAGGCGCTCCAATCTCCGTTGGTAGTTTTGCATTCTCATTGAAGGGACCAATTTTGTAGCCCTTGCTTGTACCCTTTCTAACCTTTCTATATCCTTCCTAAGGGACGGAGACCAAAACTGCGCACAGTATTCCAGTTGAGGTCTGACTAGTGAATTATAAAAAGACATTGCAGTCTCCTCGTTCCGAAACTGAAACTGTCTTTTAATATAACCTAATATTTTTAAGGCACTCTTTTCGACTTCTGCACAGTGCTTCGACGGTTTTAGATCATTGCTGATATAGGCTTCTAAGTCTTTCTCTAGCTCGGTTTCAGTCAAGTTCCCTCCCAAGAG
Organism: Bathynomus jamesi; assembly: GCA_023014485.1. Lineage (NCBI taxonomy): Eukaryota > Metazoa > Arthropoda > Malacostraca > Isopoda > Cirolanidae > Bathynomus > Bathynomus jamesi. Next base: position 268,550 of record JAJOZX010003808.1, read on the forward strand.
AGAGTAATCGGTCTTCGGGTTTTTATAACCTATGTGCATTACCTTACATTTGTCCAAGTTGAATGGCATCTGCCAAGTAGCAGACCATTCACCCAACCTGTCAAGATCATTTTGAAGCGTTCTTACGCCCTCCTCAGTACCTATACTACTTCCTAATTTCGTATCGTCTGCAAATTTGGAGATTGTACTTAGGAGCCCGACGTCTACATCGTTAATATAGATGATAAAAAGTAAAGGGCCCAGAACGGAACCCTGTGGGACACCATTGGTGACGGGCGCCCACTCCGAAGTCACTCCATGTATTACCACTCTCTGCTTTCTATCTTTTAACCAATCCCCAATCCCGTTGGAAACGAGCCCGGTGATTCCTAGTCCTCTGACTTTAGCTATCAATCTCGCATGAGGGACTTTGTCAAAGGCTTTTTGAAAGTCGAGATACACTATATCTTTTGCCCTACTTGCATCGTATAGTGTATGCATATTATGGAAAAACTCTAACAGGTTTATCAGACAGGATCTATGTTGTCTAAATCCATGTTGAGAATAAAGAATTAGATTGTTAGATTCAAGGTGATACACAATACGTTCTGTAATGATGGATTCCAACAGTTTGCCGACAATTGATGTTAAACTGATCGGGAGGTAATTACAAAGATTTTCCCTATCACCCTTTTTAAAGATTGGTGTTACATTTGCTAACTTCCAGTCGGTTGGAACTTTCCCTAACTCGATTGATTGTTTGAATATGGTTGCTAAGTCGTCAACAACATTGTAGCTAACCTCTTTTAATACCCTTGAAAGAAATAAGTCGGGACTAGGTGATATGTATTTATTCTTCTTCCCAGTTAATTGCTCTACCTCATCTCTCGTAAAACTTATGGTCTCTACGGGATGGTCACCGTCATACGTAATCCGAGGATCTGGCACTTCAATTGTCTTCCTCCGCGAAGACTGTAACGAAGAACTCGTTTAACGTATTAACTATATCTTTATCACTCACTGATGCAGAGAGAGAGAGAGAGAGAGAGAGAGAGAGAGAGAGAGAGAGAGAGAGAGAGAGAGAGAGAGAATAATTCAATTCAATTTATTTACAAATATATAGAGTTTACATAAATGAGTATCCTATATTCTCATTATTACAATGCAGATATTGTATACAATTGTAAACTGTCTTTAACAAGCGTACACTCTTACGCGCTTTACAGGCTGAAATCTGCGCGTTAGATGTAATAATAAGAATAATAATAATAATAATAATATTAATAATAATAATAGGTTTCACTGGTAACGCCATATATTCCGTAATTCATCACCCAATCACAGAGGAATTAAGTACATAATATACACTTAGGTAATAAATAAAATCAGGTAATAAATGAATTCACCAATTTTACTAATATCCTTAAACATTTAAACAAAACCTACAAATTTAAAAATACCCTATAAATTCGTCCATTTTTTGAATAAAAAAAATGACCCACAATGTTTCAACCATTTTATGCAACAAGGGGGATGGGGGTTAGCCCCCCAAGTTGCATAAATAGGGGGTGAGGGGTTTTTGGGGGGAGAGGGAGAATGGCTTCTCCCCAAAGGGGTAACCCTAACATGCCCTCGCCGTAGGCGAGTTTGCGAAGCACAAGCCCCGCCCGTAAGGCAGGGAGCCGAAGGCTCTGCTTCTTTATATATTAAAGTTAAAATCACTTCAAATATCATTAATTGGCATTTAACACATCAAAAGGGAGAGGAAATGGTGCGTATAACGGGAAAAGTCGCTTGCAAAATGCAGTTGAACGGAATAATCCCCACAAAAGATTGTTTTTGACTGGACGTGGTAAATAATTTATACGAAAATATTTGAAATGACCTTGGATGCGGTTTTTAGGTCACAGTGTATATTATAGGGTGTCCCGAAAATTATGCGTATCTAAATTAAAACTTTTATAACTTCTTAAAATACTAGGTTTGTGGTAACCCGGTAACCCTTATTTTAAAGTGAAGTTTTCTCTTTCAATTGGTATATACACGAAGTGTTTCACAACACGTTGATATCTTTTTTCTTAAGTGATAGACACAACGAGGTTGGGATAAAAAATCTGGGAAACGCCGGTAGGAGCGGTGTGAATGAGATACTCTTGTTGAGAGAATAGAGAAGCGAGTGCTTCTTTCAAAAGCAGAAAAGTTACAGTTCGCAAACTGCAAAATTACTCTTTTGACTAAAAACACCAATGAAAATTATTCGTAACTTCTAAGGCCATATAATGGAGAGGACTTAAATCTTTTCGTGGTATACGAACTACCACCTCAGGAAGGAAGACCAACACCCTAATCGCCGAAATCTGAAGTTCGCGAGTCGAGATTCGAACCGATGTAATAACATATTAACAATACTTTACAACTAGATCACCCTGGCGAATCGTCATAATATGCAATAGATAAAGGGTGTCTATTCTCTTTGAGAAACGTTGTAAGAGTCCAGTTTTATTTATTTAGACCTTTACAAGTTTACGTAGATAATTAACTATATGCCAGGGTCACCAGCGCCCAAGTACTAGATTGGCATCCGGCACTGCGGCGCAAAGTTAATTTTAATAAATGAAGGGAAGGACTGATTATTAAATCAATATGAATTTTTATATTTTATTGACAACAATTAATGAGTATATGCAAGGGGGATTTTTACCCGTAACAACTTTGATGGACTTATAATGGTGAGATTAAATAATGGCCTGTTTGGCTAATATATAACAGTCTGCAAATAATACTGATTGTAATAAGGAATATGCAATAATACTAATAATAATAATAGCAATAATACTAATAGCAATAATAGCAAAAATAACAATAATAACTAAAAGATAATAATAACAAAGATAATAATAACAAAGATAATAACAATAATAACAAAGATAATAACTAAAAGATAATAGCCACAATGACAACCTTGTCTGCAAAGAGATAGACAAGAATACTGTAAGTGATATTTCAGAGAAAAAGAATAATAAAGATGGCAATAATTAATAATTAAAATACATATAGGTTATATAGGCCCCAGTAACCTGTGGATGATAAATTACAGTTAATTCTGGTTATGGGAAGACTAAAGGAAATATGTAGGCTACAAATGATTAGTAGGCCATCTGCTAAGAAAATAACGTGAAACATAATAGGCTTATAAAGTAAAATATACTATGAAATTTAATAGGCAGGCCTTTGCCTCTTCAACATATTGAGCTGAGGTTAATCTAAAACAAAGACTATGGTAGGCCTCAGTTAGGCTAGTTACAATTTGGCTTTAGCCTAGACCTAACTTAGCCTAAGTAATTTATTATATGAATCTTACATTACTATTTGTAGTATGAATCTTAGTACTAATTGCAAACGGTATAAGGCGTTAGTATCTGCAGTATGCGGTATTGCATACAGATATGAAATAGTAAAGAATAAATACTATAAACACAAAACATACCACAAAGGAACTTTGCTTGCTGGCGGGGTGATTTCGAATATAATGTGTAAAGTGGCGTCCTTTGTGTTGTCGTTGCACACAAGTTTGTTTTTACTTAATAATTTTACCAACCAGCCAAAATAATCCTTAAAGCCCATTCATGTCTAGTCACACCACACTGAATTCTTAAGAATTAAATTTGATCACTGGACATATTTAACTTGTATTTATTTATTTATTTTATTTATTTTAGATTTAAATATTTCACTCATGCCAATTTGTGGCAGCTTTCACTAATAAAGAATAATCTTGTGGTGCAAGGCACTACAAGTACTGCCCCCAAAAACATGGTTGTCAGGGTAAAAAAAAAACACTTAAATGTCAAAATGCACTGGCTTACGAATGACTCTTCCAGAACGAGTCGTTGTTTGCTTTTGGATGGCAATATCCTGCAGCACTGGTTCTGAAGGCATGGATGGTGCTACAGGTGCAGTAGGGACATTGGGGGAAGGGGATTCTTGGTGCCTGTGCGATGGAGCCACTGGCTGGTTCAAAGACAGTTGGTTGCGATAATGAAGGAGAATTGGAAGAGGGATGATAGATTGTTGTACCCTCGGATGAGGTGGTGGTACATAGGATTTAGGAAGGGTAGATTGCTGTACCTGTATATGAGATGAAGGTACAGAAGATTGAGGAGGGATAGGTTGCTGTACCTGTATTTGAGGTGGAGGTACAGAAGTTTGAGGAGGGATAGATTGCTGTACCTGTATTTGAGGTGGAGGTACAGAAGATTGAGGAGGGATAGATTGCTGTACCTGTATTTGAGGTGGAGGTACAGAAGATTGAGGGAGGATAGGATCTTTTGTTGGAGAAAATCAAGGTATGCTGGTTTCAAGCGGTCCACAGAAACGGTTTCACGCTTGCCCACCTTGTCAATGATGAAAGTTTTGGGTCTACGGTCTAGCACAAGGAAGGGACCATCATAGGGACAGTGAAGAGGGTAGCGGTGAGCATCATGTCTCAAGAAAACGTGTGTGCAGTTTGTAAATCAGGGGAAACGAAGGTAGTTTGTGAGGTGGAAGTTCTAGGTGCTGTGGGACGAATTTGCTTCATAACAGAGCGTAATGTCTTAACATACGAAGCAGGATCACATGCGGGGTTAATGGGTGTAGGTGTGAAAAATTCTCCGGGTAACCGGAGTGTGGTACCGTAAACTAATTCTGCTGCAGAGCATGCAAGATCAGTCTTCAGAGCAGTACGAATTCCGAGTAGGATTAGAGGTAGCCTGTCCACCCATGTAGTAGATGGATCAGTGGCTCGCAAGGAACTTTTAAGTTGACGATGGAAGCGTTCTATCACACCCATTGGATTGCGGGTGATAGCTTGTTGTTCTGATGCGCTCAGTCCCAAGAAGGAGCATGAGTTCCTTCCATAAGGCCGATTCAAACTGGGCACCTCTGTCTGTGCAAATGGTTGCAGGTATTCCAAAACGGGAAACCCAACATGAAACAAAGGCGTGAGCTACTGCAGAAGCAGTACAAGAAGTCAAAGGAACAGCTTCTGGCCATCTTGTGAACCTATCAATGACAGTGAGAAGATAGGTATAACCTCGAGAAGAATAGAGGGGGCCGACTATGTCTAGGTGTATGGCCTCAAAACGAGCCTTTGGCAAAGGAAAGGTACCAATTTCTGACTTTGTGTGTCGGTGAACTTTGGCACGCTGACATTGAAGGCAAGATCGAGTCCAATTGCGGATATCTTTGTGCATACTTGGCCATACAAACCTAGCTGCAATTAATTTTTGGGTGGCCTTAATTCCCGGGTGAGAAAGGGAATGGAGTTTAGCAAAAAACAGCTCTTCGCAGCCCTTGTGGGACCAATGGTCGAATATGCTCAGTCGAGACGTCACATAAAATTAGTAAGTCTGACTTGGGTTCAACTGGTAAGAGCGGACTTGCAATGAAGTGGGTGAATTAATAAGAGTTTGGAGGTCTGTATCCGTGGACTGAGCCTTAGCCATCTCTGAAAGGTTGATGTGAGAGTGTCCAGGGTCAGAAATTGCTGAGATGCGAGACAGCGCATCCGGCACAACATTCAAAGAACCTGAAATGTGTCGAATGTCTGAAGTAAATTGAAGAATAAAATCAAGGTATCTTCGCTCATTAGGAGCATGAGAGTCTGATTGAGAATGGAGAGCAAATATTAACGGACGATGATCCGTAAAAATGCTAAAGTCACGTCCTTCCAGGAATGACCTGAAATGACGGATGGAGAGGTATATCGCCAGCAACTCTCGACCGAAAGTGCTGTACCTCATTTGTGAAGGTGAGAGCTTGCGTGAAAAGAATGCGAGAGGTTCCCAAACGCCTGAAACAAGCTGCTGGAGCACTCCTGACACGGCAACGTCAGAGGCATCAGTGGCTAAGTTCAGAGGAGCATCTGGTTGAGGGTGAACAAGGCATGTAGCTCGTGCTATAGCCTCTTTTGCTTGTGAAAAAGCGTTGGTAGCTTCGGGGTTCCACAGAACTGCAGTGGATCTGCCCCTTTTTGATTGGCGAAGAAGAGAGGTTATGGGTGCAAGAATGTTTGCACACTGAGGAATGAAGCGATGGTAGAAGTTTACCATCCCTAAAAAGCGGCGAAGTTGCTTTTGAGTTTGCGGTTGTGGGAAAGACCTTATGACAGATACTTTATTTTCGAGAGGAGAAATGCCCTTCGAAGTAACTTTGTGTCCTAAGAAGGTGAGTTCATCTACAGCAAAGACACATTTTTCAGGGTTTAGCAATACACCATATTCTGCCAACCGAGAAAAAACTAAGCGTAAATGTTGAATATGTTCTGAGGGAGAAGAACTTGCGATGAGAATGTCATCGACATATGTGAAAGTGAAGGAGAGACCTCTCAACACTTCATCAATGAAGCGTTGAAAAGTTTGGGCCGCATTACGCAGTCCGTATGGCATTTTTGTCATTTCAAATAACCCAAAAGGGGTTGTTATAGCAGTTTTATGTACATCATCAGGGTGTACAGGAATTTGATGAAAGGCTCGCACCAAGTCAAGGCGTGAAAATACTGTGGTGCCATGGAGAGCAGAAGTAAAATCGTGTAAGTGAGGAAGGGGATAGCGATCTGGAATCGTGTTGTCATTCAAAGCACGATAATCTCCACATGGACGCCAGTCTCCAGGTGTAGGTTTTGGGACCATGTGTAAAGCAGAGGCATACGGGCTACTTGAAGGCCGTATAATACCGAGTTCAAGCATGTGTTCAAACTCTCGTCTCACAATTGCAAGACGATCTGGAGCTAAGCGACGTGGGCGGGTGAAAACAGGTGAGCCTACCGTATCAATACGGTGGACAACAGAGTGTTTAATAGGGGTATCCTTAGAACAGGGTTGAGTAAGGAAGAAAATTCATTTAGGAGCTGCTCTATAGCAGGTGAGCACTGTGGCAGAGAACTTGCCAATAATGAAGAGGGGTGCACGGTAGGAGAACCAATTACTGAAAGATGTGTGACATTATCAATTAATTGTGCTCTACGAACATCAACTAATAAATCATTAGCAGAAAGAAAATCAGAGCCTAACATTGGAGTATATACATCCGCGACAAGAAATATCCAGCGGAAAACACGTCTAAGTCCAAGAGAAACTGAAATAGAACGATGTCCATAAGTGTGAATAGATGAAGAATTAGCTGCACGTAAAATGAAAGGAGAAGGTCCGTTTGCACGGTCTGCGGCTGTTGCAGGAATAACACTGTATTGAGCTCCAGTGTCAATAAGGAATGCATAGCCTGAAAGTGGATCATGCAAGGTGAATGTTGGACCAGGTGGTGCAGTAGTTTGTGAATCATTAAATTTTTGTGGAAGAAGGTTAGTATTGCTGTGGGAAGGAGTTTGTGTTGTATTTGGAGAATTAGTTGGGGGTATTAAATTAGCTGTGGTTGAATAAGTAGGTTGCGATTCTTTAACTTTACTTGCGTACGTAGGTGTTGGTTTGACAGTGTTAAATGAGGTAGTGGTAGGGTTAGTTGAAGTAAGGATAGGAGGAGAGGCTTGAGAGGCTGTAGCGTCAGACGCCTGTGACACCAGCCTGGTTAGTTTAAAGGAGGGTTAGGAGTCCATGGGCAAGGTGTGAGACAGCGCGTTGCACGATCTTTAAACTTTTCATGATACCAGCAAGGAGGGGTATGAACAGTAGACTGTGGTAAGGAAATAGGTTGAGAATGGGGCTGAGTAGTGGGGATTGAGGATTGAGGATGAGGTAAGGCTAATAGATTTGGATTAGGAGCAACCAACTGACCTGTTTGCGGTGGCTGTGGTTGTAGGAGAACGAGGCGTTGTCCAGGTTCATATTGGGAGGCTCTAATTGGACCAGAGGGTCGTCCTTGTCTTGAAGAACTTCTCTCTCGTTCCCTGTTGTTAGCTAGCTCTATTCGGAGAGCTTTAAATTCTCTTTAAGTGTTTGTAGAATTTCGTTGGATACTTTAAGACCTTGTGCAGCCGGACTCAGATTGTCGTCCTGCGTGGCACAGATTTGGGGGTGATGGGTGTGGTTATCTACTTGGCCAAGGTGGATTTCAATCATCATCTTATCAGCTGTTTTGGCCATTGTGAGGAGGTCTGTATCATCTGGCATACAACGGAGCATTGGCCGTAGGGCAGTAGGGAGACCATTGAGGAAGCGGCGTCGCATTAAGGGTGAGTTTTTATCGTCTTCATTGGTCTGTCCAGCCAGGTCTTGCAGATGTCTCAGGAAGGCTGTTGGCGTTTGATCCCCAAGAACTTGGTCCTTGAGTAGAGCATTGAGTCGCTCTTCTTCTGATTGGCCGAGTCTCCTGACTAACTCGCTGAGGAGGCTCTCAAAAGCTTGGTCAGACGGAGGCAATAGAGTTACATCCCGCACTACTTTGTATACTTGTGTAGGCAGGAGGTTCTTTGTGACAAGGAACTTGGTTCGTGGGTCCGTAACTCCTTTTATCTCAAAATAATCCCGCAGTTGACTCACAAAGATTCCAGGCTCTTCAGCGGTGAATTGTGGAGTGGTAGGCTGATACATTGTGAGAAAGTCCGTTATAGGTGGTGAATTTGGAGTACCACCATTGGATGACCCTAGGTTGTTATTGGTCATTGTGGCTATTATTTGTTACAAGGTACTAAAAAAAATTTAAAATGTGTCACAAACTGACAAGATTTCAACAAATGTTGTTGAATGTAAATAATGGCTTCAGGTAAGCTTGGTTGAGTATGAGACTCAATTTGAGTTATGAATGCCAATAACAAAAAGTTACGTAAAATTTTTTTTTTTTTTTTTTTTTTTTATGATGTAGCCCAATATTAGCAGAAAAATAGTCTGCGTATAGGCTATTTGCAAATAAGTAAAAAAATTTTTTTATGATGTAGCCCAATATTAGCAGAAAAATAGTCTGCGTATAGGCTGTTTACAAAATATAAGTAAAAAAATTTTTTTTGATGTAGCCCAATATTAGCAGAAAAATAGTCTGCGTATAGGCTGTTTACAAAATAAGTAAATTTTTTTATGATGTAGCCCAATATTAGCAGAAAAATAGTCTGCGTATAGGCTGTTTCAAATATAAGTAAAAAAATTTTTTATGATGTAGCCCAATATTAGCAGAAAAATAGTCTGCGTATAGGCTGTTTGCAAAATATAAGTAAATTTGCATAAAAAAACTTTAGAAAATGCTGAATTTATAAAAAGGCAAAATAAAAGGAATATATTTTGCAATAGAATACACTTCCAGTACAGGTGAGTGCTTTGTACTAGTGAATTTAATAAAATTATAGATGCAGACTGAATATATTGACAAAAATTGAGAAAAAACTTTTAGAAATTTTTTTTTGCATAAATTACGGTGTTTGGTCACTCCAGGAGGTTACCAATTGTAAGAGTCCAGTTTTATTTATTTAGACCTTTACAAGTTTACGTAGATAATTAACTATATGCCAGGGTCACCAGCGCCCAAGTACTAGATTGGCATCCGGCACTGCGGCGCAAAGTTAATTTTAATAAAAGAAGGGAAGGACTGATTATTAAATCAATATGAATTTTTATATTTTATTGACAACAATTAATGAGTATATGCAAAGGGGATTTTTACCCGTAACAACTTTGATGGACTTATAATGGTGAGATTAAATAATGGCCTGTTTGGCTAATATATAACAGTCTGCAAATAATACTGATTATAATAAGGAATATGCAATAATACTAATAATAATAATAGTAATAATAATAATAGAATAATAGCAAAAATAACAATAATAACTAAAAGATAATAATAACAAAGATAATAATAACAAAGATAATAATAATAACAAAGATAATAACTAAAAGATAATAGCCACAATGACAACCTTGTCTGCAAAGAGATAGACAAGAATACTGTAAGTGATATTTCAGAGAAAAAGAATAATAAAATGGCAATAATTAATAATTAAAATACATATAGGTTATATAGGCCCCAGTAACCTGTGGATGATAAATTACAGTTAATTCTGGTTATGGGAAGACTAAAGGAAATATGTAGGCTACAAATGATTAGTAGGCCATCTGCTAAGAAAATAACGTGAAACATAATAGGCTTATAAAGTAAAATATACTATGAAATTTAATAGGCAGGCCTTTGCCTCTTCAACATATTGAGCTGAGGTTAATCTAAAACAAAGACTATGGTAGGCCTCAGTTAGGCTAGTTACAATTTGGCTTTAGCCTAGACCTAACTTAGCCTAAGTAATTTATTATATGAATCTTACATTACTATTTGTAGTATGAATCTTAGTACTAATTGCAAACGGTATAAGGCGTTAGTATCTGCAGTATGCGGTATTGCATACAGATATGAAATAGTAAAGAATAAATACTATAAACACAAAACATACCACAAAGGAACTTTGCTTGCTGGCGGGGTGATTTCGAATATAATGTGTAAAGTGGCGTCCTTTGTGTTGTCGTTGCACACAAGTTTGTTTTTACTTAATAATTTTACCAACCAGCCAAAATAATCCTTAAAAGCCCATTCATGTCTAGTCACACCACACTGAATTCTTAAGAATTAAATTTGATCACTGGACATATTTAACTTGTATTTATTTATTTTTTATTTATTTTAGATTTAAATATTTCACTCATGCCAATTTGTGGCAGCTTTCACTAATAAAGAATAATCTTGTGGTGCAAGGCACTACAACGTCTTGTCCAACATCATTATTTTTACTCTACTAAATTGTGAGAAAGGACAAACCTTGCAAACCTTTCAAAAGGACATATAAGAAATTAGATTCACATAACTAGTTATGAATTATGAATCGCTGCGTGCGTCCGTGCGTGCATATGCGTTGACATTGTCGTTTCTTTGTATAATTATTTTCTATATTATCGCAATTTTGGGTTATTGCCTATTTCTGCTTAGCGATCGACTCGAGTATCCTCGGTGATCGAGAGCGATCGACTCGAGTATCCTCGGTGATCGAGAGCGATCGACTCGCGTATCCTCGGTGATCGAAAGCCATCGACTCGAGTATCCTCAGGGATCGAGAGCGATCGACACGAGTATCCTCAGTGATCGAGAGCGATCGACTCGAGTATCATCGGTGATCGAGAGCGATCGACTCGAGTATCATCGGTGATCGAGAGCGATCGACTCGAGTATCCTCGGTGATCGACACGAGTATCCTCGGTGATCGAGAGCGATCGACACGAGTATCCTCGGTGATTGAAAGCGATCGACTCGAGAATCCTCGGTGATCGACAGCGATCGACAGGAATCGAACTATTATTATAGCTTCATTATCTACTTACTAAAGCTCAAGTCATGAACCTAACCTTACCTTACAACCTTACAAAGGTTCCGCGCGATGATTTCTCATTTCGCGAAGGTCAAGCTTGTCGCCCCTCCTCTCGAGTTGGCCTGGTGAAGTAGTGAGTTGGATTCTTGCGCTCTCTACCTCACATAGCCAGGTACGCCCGGCTCATCGGGGATTGTTCT
>JAJOZX010003808.1:285000-307500 GCA_023014485.1 Bathynomus jamesi
TTGTCATATGGACTATATAGTCTGCCAATAAACCTTTTCATTTTCATTTTCATTTCATTTATCGTTTTTAACGAGGTTCTTTTTATAGTCGTTAATATAACGGAAACATGACGTTAATTTACCGTTAGCCGTTTTATGGTAAAATTAAAAGCTGAAATTAATGTCTTATTTCTCATATTAACGAAAAATACGGAAGCAAAAATGTTTAGTAAAAAAAAACAAAAAAAAACGTTAAAATAATATATATATATATATATATATATATATATATATATATATATATATATATGTATGTGTGTGTGTGTGTGTGTGTGTGTGTGTGTGTGTGTGTGTGATGCTCTGTAGTTGAATATTTTAAGGAAATAACTTCAGCTATTTTATTAACATTCATATATTTTGTTTGTATGTGAATTTTATGCTTTAATTTTCTTACGCTAATTCGGGAGCTTAATAATTATTCTCTCTCTCTCTCTCTCTCTCTCTCTCTCTCTCTCTCTCTCTCTCTCTCTTTCAATACCCTTCTTCGAGACTTTCCTACATTTCCAAGACCGTACCTTCAATTTGTTTGATCCCAAAATAACTTAATATGCTCTGTTATAATAATTTCGGGATATTTCCTTTATTACAGCTCGGGAAACATTCTGGCAAAGGAGTGCCAGTGTTTGGCACCGCATTTACGTATGTCGAATGAAGGGAATATTTCTTTGATATACTGATTATTCGCGCATAAATTTGATTGCAGAGAGAATATTTTGAAACTAGTGTGTTGCAGCATTAAAGGGTAATGCAACGGTTGTGTTGCGTGTTAATATATACACACACACACACACACCACACACACACACATATATATATATATATATATATATATATATAATATATATATATATATATATACAGGGCGTCCCAAAAAAATGTATACACACTTTAACAGCTGATAGCTCAATTGATTGTTTTCTTTCTTTCCAAGTTAAACCCATTAGAATTAATAATGGCAGTCAGACTAAGCTTTGAACAAAGGAAATTCATTCTAAAATGCTACTGAAGTGTGAAAACGCAGTTGAAGTGCAAAGACAGTTTAGGAGGGAGTTTCAAACAGATCCACCAACGCGACTTACCATCACTCGAATTAGAGATAAGTTTGAAGCCGATGAACTGTTCAGAATGTCCACAAGAAGCGTTCCGGAAGACCACGGACATCGACAAGCCCCACAAAGCAAGAAAGAGTACTGGAAACGTATCACCAAAGTCCAAGAAAATCTGTGCGGCAAGCGAGTCGTGAGGTAGGAATTTCAGAATCGTCTGTCCAACGCATTTTGAAGCGCTGTCAATGGAAAAGTTACATTCCAAGATTAGTCCATGCTATTAATGAAGATGATGATGATCCGGACCGAAGAGTGGAGTATTGCGAGTGGTACTTGGCACGATGTGGATGTGGATTGGACGAAGGGGTTTCGTAGAATACCCTCCGCGTTCACCAGACCTCACACCACTAGACTTTTTTTATGGGGATACTTAAAAGACAAAGTCTACGCTATAAAACCTGCAACAGTCGCTGAATTGAGAGCAGCCATTGAACGAGAATGCACACAAATACCAAACGAAATGTTTCGTGATGTTTGCGATTCCATTGCTTCGCGTTATCAGCAGTGCCTGGACCAGAACGGACGTCAGTTTGAAAACAGGCGTTGACAAAACAATTAAATAATGTCTGTAGATTCTATTACATTTTGAAAATGAAATGTATTTTAATAAACACTGCATTTATAAGTATTTAAAGTGTATACATTTTTTTGGGACGCCCTGTATATATATATATATATATATATATATATATATATATATATATATATATATATGCAGTGACGCTTATAAGTATTCGTACAGAGAAATATTTAAGTTAGCTTCGTCCCTATCTTTTGTATTATGGATAAGATAGTTATGAAAAGTTTAACTTTCGTTTGGAAAATTTTAACAAATAAAAGAATTAATTTAACTCCAACCTATAATGTAAAACATCAAAGAATTTGAGGAAAATAAAAACAAGTTAAAATTCAAAAGTTTTCGTACATTTATTTACAAAATTATTTAATATTTTGTGTGTCCAACTTAGGCTTGAATGACTTCAGTGATTCGTTTTGGGTATTTTTCTACAAGGTTTCGACATCTCTCAGTAAAAATTTTTTACCCATTCTTCTAAAAGGAATTGTTGCAATTCATTCAGATTCGAAAGGTTTATCTTGCGGACATTTTTTATCAAATCAAACCATAAATTCTTGATTTAATTGAGATTTAGGCTTTGACTGGGCCACTCGAGAAGCTTGAAATTCTTTTGGTGAAGCCATTTTATGGTGCTTTTACTTTTATGTTTTGGATTATCTTGTTGCAATACTCAATTGCGACCCATTCGCAACTCCTGAAATGAAGGCAATACACTTTCTTCTAAAATTTCCTCATATTCCTTGAATTCAAGATAACACCAAACTTTCCTGGGCCAGAAGCATCAAAGAATCGCCAAAGAAGCAACACTATCACCACCATTTTTAACCGTAGGAAAGGTTTATATTTTCCTCAAATGTAGTATTTCATTTTCGCCAAACATTCAATCTTACTCTTGTTTGTCCACAGAACTTTCTTCCAGAATACAAGCTCATCATTTTGATGATCCTTGGCGTACTTTAAACGGGCTACTTTGTGCGTTTTACTTAGCAAAATTTTTCTTCGTGCATCTCTTCAATGCAAACCATTCTTTCTTAACATACAACGTACATTAGAGGAATGGACATCGAACTTAGATCGTCTTAATGTTTGATAAATAAAAATTAATTATATCTTATGCAGTCACCCGTGGATTCGCAGCAGCCATTCTTTTAGTCCGTCTAGGTGTACGTTCTGAAAATTTAGAAGGTTGTCCACACCTTGGTAGAGTTTTGATTGTTTCAAAGCCTTTACATTTCTTTTTAACTGCAGCAACCGTCGTAAATGAAATTCGAAGTTCTTCTATCTTCCTATGACTCATTCCAGACTCGTGTACAGCAATAACAGACCTCTTAAGATCTGTAGACAGCTCTTTACCACGACAACCCATTGCTTACTAATGGCTTGTACAGCCATTCGTCTTCCATGAAGATTCACAGCTAAAATTCTAGAAATCAGAATTGCCAACAGTCTCTAATCAATAAACAGCCAACTACTGATAAATTTTTTAATTTTTCAAGCCTAAAGTGAGGACACACAGTATTAAATAAGTCTGTAAATAAATATACAAAAACTTTTGCCTTTTATCTATTTTTTATTTTCTCGAAATTCTTTTATATTTAATATTATATGTTGGAGTTAAACTAATTTTTGTATTTGTAAAATTTTCCAAACGAACTGTAAATTCTTCATAACCAAACAGCTGGGTTTTGCTGCGCGCCGGCTGCCGTCGGGTCTCGAACCCGGGGCCGATGGATTCGTAGTCAGCGACGCTAACCACTACACCACCGAGGCGCATATATATATATATATATATACAGTATATATATATATATATAAATAAATTTATATATATATATATATAAATTATATATAAATCAAAATTTATATATATATATATATATATATATATATATATATATATATATATATTATATATATATATATATAGGGTGTCCCATAGGTCCGGCATCATAGGAGAAATTCATATTTTTCTATTTCTACAAACCAGAATTTATGCTCGGGATGCCAATTTCCCGTCCACCATTCTGTTCAGTGACGAGGCTGTTTTTTATGGAAATGGTGAGGTAAAGCGACAGAACACCCGCTACTGGTCTCAAACAACCCTCACTGGTATACCTCTTCAAAGGAACAAGATGCATCTCGGGTGATGGTATGGTGTGGTATTTGGAAGGATCGCATCATAGGCCCCTCTTTTCGATGAACATGTCACTGGAGGCACCTACCTACGTATGCTCAAGAGAAGCATTTCCCAGTGTCTTGAACGAAGAAGGAAATTTCCCAACATGGTTCCAGCAAGACGGCACTCCTGCACATTACAGCACCCAAGTAAGGGAATACCTGTACCAACAATTCCTGGTCATTGGCTAGGACGTCGAGGGCCTGTGGAATGGCCAGCTAGAAGCCGGATTTCACGCCACTAGATTTTTATCTCTGGGGCCACTTGAAAGTGCTGGTATACGCAGAGAAAATTAGGAGTGTTGAACATTTGCGGCAGCGCATTATTGGGGCATGTAACACCATTACTCCTGACATCATTCATCGTGTGCTTGCTGACTGGTATCACGTCTGAATTTGTGTATTGAAAACAATGGTGGACATATTGAGCACGTTCTGTAAATAAAAGCTTTTGTTTTGCCTTTTTTTATTATTTTTCCTATGATGCCGGACTTATGGGACACCCTGTATATATATATATATATATATAGTATAGGCTTTAGGTATCCTCATTCTTGAGTAAGCAATATGTATGATATGGATCATTATTAAATCTCTCTCTCTCTCTCTCTCTCTCTCTCTCTCTCTCTCCTCTCTGGTGTAATAACTCAGTCAAAGACTTTCCTGAGCCCATTTTGCACTGGGAAAGGGGAGTGCAAGGACGAGCCTGCTGCGCGTATTATATTTGGTTCAATCCAGTTCCCCTTTTAAAGGGGACTTGCTTTTCCTGTTAGTGGAGTTCCCGCCCTTCTCAGTACCTTCAGTTGGACGAAGAAACGTAAAGCGGAACAACCATCCAACTAAATGTTTAAATGCCTTAAGTTGTTTCCATATACTTCGGCGAAGTGACTCAAGTTATCAACAGGCACTCGCTATCGTGAGTAGTTAAGGGGTAATCTAGGGTAATTAGGAGTATTCTGAAAACTCCATAGCGAATGTATTGCTAAGATTACTCTTAAATAAAGCAAATAAAATACGAACAAATTATGCCAGATTTGTATGACGTAAGCTGTTGAGAGAGAGATTATAATAAGCATCGCTTAGAGCGGGTGATTTTTTAAACATCTGACAATTTAAAAGATTTGTATAGTTTGTATTAACTTAAATAAAAGCATGAAATTTTTACAATATCTTCTCTACATATGGGAAATTAGTTCCTTATTGCAAAACATGTTCTATGTGATGTTCTCTCAGCTCACGATACTTACACAATACTTTCGATGGAAGAGTCCTGTCCAACAGATTTTCTGCTGTTTATGATAAAGGAATATCATGGCCACCAACACTACCAGGTGACTACCAGGTGACTACCAAGTGATTTTTATCTGCGGGGTTATTTAAAAGGTAAAGTATTTAAGCAGAATCCAAACACAGTAGAAGAACTGAAAGCATCAAATGAACAAGAAATTTGTCATATTTCAACAGATACTATGTCCAGAATACTGAAAAAGGTTGTTGTTCCATTTTCAAAGAGTTAATGAGCCGAAAGGACATTGCGTACGGCACGTTTTGCACTAGAGGACTAATTCTCCATGCATAAGGGAGGTACAGTAAAATATTCATACTTTTATTCCAGTTAATAAAAAAATTACAAACCTTTTAAACTGTCAGATGTTTAAGAAAATCACCCTCTAGAGAGTATGTAAGTCTAAAAGAATATGAATGTACGAATGTACGCCGTTTATAAGAATTTATATTCATAAGAAAAAAGAAATAGTTTTCATAGCGTATGTATGTATGTATGCATACAGTGTGAGATGTTATTTATACTATAATTCATAATCACACACATTTCTTTATGATAATAATCAATAATGAACTGAAATTATTATTATTATTATTATTATTATTATTATTATTATTATTTGTATTACTATTATTATTATTATTATTATTATTATTATTATTATTGAATTCTTACATATGAATATTTTCAATAATGAAATTAGAATTTAGAAAATTCGCTGCTGCTATATAGCCTCAAGAACCCTTCTGCTGATTCGTTTGAGAAACAAATATTTTAAATTCTAAATTTATTCACTCGAGGATTACTGTTTTTCTTTTTAAGACTGTAAAATTGAGGCTTCAAATTTGTCTTCAAATCACTGTAAAGAAGTTTTGGAGGTTGGGTTTGCCCCCCCCCCCCCCCCCAAAAAAAAAATACTACCAAAAAAAAAAAATCGGAATAGCGAGAAAAAATAAGACAAAGAATGATGGACGAGTCGTGCAAATATACAAGTTTGCCAACAGTAAAAAAAAAAAAAAAAAAAAAAAAAAAAAAAGTTGGACAGTAAACAAAGTAAGTAATGTCATTTTTATGAAATGACGCTCCCTTTTATTTATTATTTTTGTTTTTGTTTATGTTTTCTTCCCTAATTTTGCGTCCCTAAAATTGCTTATCGGGGTGCATATAGATAGATACGATAGATTTTATCTTTTAAAGTTACACCATTTTAATTAAGATAAATTGAGAATTTTATCTGGTTTGATATAATGAAATTGATAATGTTAAGGGTTCACAATGTACATTTCGTAACGCTCTGTACAATGATATCAAGGTACACTTTACCATGAGCTCAGTTCTAACCATGCATAACCCACCTAAATCGCAGTAGTTACTGAAAATGATCGCCGTCGTTTTGTATCCGCAATCGAACGCAGAGCCGCATGCATATTGTCAAAGGTGCGCTCTTCACAATACATGCACAGGAATCATTCCAACACTGTTTGTGAGCTCAGCTGAGTAGCATTGAAAAAACTTTCACTATAATTGTATAGAACTTTTTGGCATTCTTAATGAGCTGGATTAATTTAAAAAAAAAACATGTATTAGTAGCGGAGGCAAGTATAAAGTTTTATTTAATTTTAATGTCCTGACGTTTCAGTATCAACACACCTGTCCTCGTCAAGAAGGCGGTATAAACTATATACCAGATACTTTTGATAAGGGCAACTTTATTACTATCATAACGTGTATCGAGGCTTTAAAATAACTATTTAACATCTTTTAGGATTACAGTTGATGTTGAAACGTTCTTATCAAAATAATGTACTTGAATGGAAAACCTAATTTCACTGACTTACATTGATTTAGGAAACACGTTCAACATCAGTATTATGAATTTAGTGAACGCCATTTTATGTTGTTTATTTTGGATAAAAATTTGAGCTATATTCTTATAGCGGGGTTCAAATTTTTTGGCTAGTAAAAGAATGCAGAAAATCTTCCTCAATATCATATTTTCCTCCTCCATCTGCGGTTTATGAAGCTTTTATTATATGACCTTAAAAAAATACAATTTTTCAGACGTATTAAGGTAAAAAAAATCCCTTCAGCGGGAAAATACATACCAAAAACTGTGAAGTTTAGTCAATAGTAATCTGTGTATAGTTAAAGGACTCGACGTACATTACAGTACATTCGACTATTGTGGTGTTACTGTACACATTTTATAAGTTACTTTAGAGTTTTCTATTAAGTTATTTGTAAAATATAAATAGTACAAATAACAAAATTGTTCAGGTAGCCACATACAACCACAATCTTACCAGTCCATGAAGTGACTATTTTAACTAATATGGTTAATATTCAAAGTTATTTACCTAAATTTCAATAAATACTGTAAAACTAACAGTCCATGAAGTGAATATTTTAACTAATATGGTTAATATTCAAAGTTATTTACCTAAATTTCAATAAATACTGTAAAACTAACAGTCCATAAACTTAAAAGTCCATGAACTTAACAGTCCATGAAGTGAATATTTTAACTAATATGGTTAATATTCAAAGTTATTTACCTAAATTGTAATAAATGCTGTAAAACTAAAGCCACTAAATAAATTAGTAACAATTTTAATAATTTTTTTTTTTTTTTAAGTGTACACTGTACAATCTAAAAGTGTCCTTTGAAATTAATCTGAAATTTCAAAGGAAAAGTTAACAGATTGTCCTTCGAAAATATCGAAGGATTTTGTCCTGTTTTTTTTTTCAAAGTACATGGTTTGGAACAGTCCATGGCTGAGTTAGGTTAATATCTAACCAATTAATATGTCAACTCTTTTGTTAATGTATGTCAAGAATAAAAAAAAAATTGCAAGTTATTCTACAAAACATGATAATTACAATATTACATTAAATTGGTACATTAACTGTACTTTAAAATTTACATGACAATGAAAGGGAAATTATAAGTAAAATGAGTCCCTTATTATTATTATTATTATTATTATTATTATTATTGTTATTATTATTATTATTATTATTATTATTATTATGCAGGCAATCAAAGGACATTTTGTATAGAGTGTATGTATACATTTTAGCCACTTACGTACCTACTTATTTAGCTACGTGTCTGTCTCTCTGACTATCTACTTGTTCGTCTACCTTTATCTGAAAAAATTGCCCATGAATAAATTTACCATTGCAATAAACAAAATGATCGAAATATCAGTTTGTTTGAGTTCCAAAATGGACAAAATCAACGCTTTCGATACAATTTCTCATGACAAACTCATCGCTAAATGGCCTAATTACGTACAGCATAAGCGACATCGCACAAAATTGGTTCAAATCATACTTACACAACTGCAATCGGGTATCCTGAATTGGAAACCTCACATGAAATACCACAGGGGAGTATATTAGTTCCTCTATTATTCGCGAGCTATATAAACGAATTACATAATTCCCACAATGGAAAAAGATTCTAACATGCAAACGAGACTTCTTTGGTGTACGTTACGTAACAGCCCTTACTCAAACTGTAAACAGAAATATAATTACAGTTCATGACTGGCTATAAATGCCACGAAATTATCGCTGAAAATAAAATATTTTATTACTGACGTGAAAGAAAGTAATACAAAACGTTACTATATATCTATTGAATATCATACGACAGTTCGTGTCACAGTAGCACAGTAGGAACTGTGCCACGCAGGAAGAAAATTTGATTGCAACGACCAAGTAGCACAACGATAAAGTATTTGACAGTAAATCTAATTTAACTACGTGAACTAACTAAG
This sequence comes from Bathynomus jamesi, assembly GCA_023014485.1. NCBI lineage: Eukaryota > Metazoa > Arthropoda > Malacostraca > Isopoda > Cirolanidae > Bathynomus > Bathynomus jamesi. The sequence continues at coordinate 293,968 of JAJOZX010003808.1, forward strand.
TTTGTTATCGTAACAATAAGCATTATTGCCCTAAAGATTTAAATTGGCTGTCATATAGTTTATTGCGTTATTTGGTTGTTCTAACCCGGGTTATTTTTCTCCGTGTAGGAGTTTCTTTTGACGAGAACTTATCTTTCAGTTAAACGGCTGCAACCATAAATCACGCGAATTCTCTTTCGTTCTACCCAAACTAAATTTTCATCCAACATATACCCTATATATCTTTCTTATATGCCTCCCTCGTATATATTCTCCCTCCTATATCTTCTTCCTCGTATATCATCAACTTAAGTATAGTGTAATTGCTTATGGAGGGGCATATAATGATAAGTCAGGAAGGTCAGAAACTGGCACAGCGTTCTGCCAAACGAACGAGAACCATTGCGCTACTCCCGGATTATCATTACCAGCGCCATCGGAGTCGAACTTCCGACCTCAGTGTCCTCGCTTCGATTATAGAGAAACGATGTTACCCACTGAGCCACAAGCGCAGGCGTATAATAATATATGTATTCCTTCATTCACAAACAAGAAAAAATGTACATATACAAAATGTACAAAACATCCAATCTTTGCGCTCATACTACTACTACTACTACTACTACTACTACTACTACTACTACTACTACTGTTACAGAGGTTTCAAGTAATTGTATTACATATTGAAATTAAAATATAAATTTAAATTAAGTGTATGTTCAGAATTATCAAAGATCTTCCCACCTGTCATATAAACCCTTTCGTGCCCAGTCCCACTTTAATGATTTTGTTGTGGCTAACGCCAGACGATTTTATTCAGTCTCGGAAAAGACCTCTGAGCGCTAAAGGGTTAATCAAAAACATCATGTTATTAAATCAAATTCACCATGAGTATGGAGCTAGATATGTCAAGGGCTTCGTCGTGTCCAGTTCGTAATACCACTTCCAGTTGATCAGCGAAGTTAAGCGACATTGGGTCTGTAGAATAGTTGGATGGGAGACTGTACTCTGCGTCCAGATTATGTAGCGACCCGTGGTTCGGAACCCACGTAAAGTTGTAGGTCCCCTCCGCCATATACCCTTAGAAGGAGGGTTAAACAACCCTATCATTAAATTAGATATACCAAAAACGCTTTTTTCATTGTAACAAATTTTTATAGATTATAACACTGGGGAACACAACTTTTGGTGACTTAGATGTTAGACCTGTTTCTGGGTATATTGAGGTCGCTGATTCTAAAAATGACATTAGTTTTTCTCCATCAGCTCTGCTTATCAAGATATGATATATATCTATATATATTTCTATATAATGTATATAATATTATATAATTGCTGACTGGCAATCACTGTTTTTGTCAATTGAATACAAAAGTATGATGAATGTCAGCAAAAATAGTGTATTAACATCAAACAAGCATAAGGTACGAAAAATATTCATTAAATTCAAACAAGCTTGAGACACGAACGGCAAAAAAAGTTCTTTCATTGAGACATCTCACATAAACCGCGTTTCTGAGATTTCTTGCGATGAGATGTGCCAGGACATTCGCGTTGGATGCTCCAGCAGTAATCTGCCATCATGTGAGTATCCCATCGTCCGCGGTACCGTTCTTCCATGGTCCTTAGTTCTTGGTGAAATCGTTCACCCTGTTCCTCGCTTAGATCACCGAGGTTATCTGGGAAACGATCCAAATGACTGTGGAGGTAATGCAGTTTGATGCTCATTTTACAGCCAAGTTTACAAAAAGAAGAGAGCATATTCTCCACTAGTTCACCGTAGTTATCGGCCTTATAGTTCTCAAGGAAATTCTTCACAACCATACTAAACGATGACCACGCACGTGCCTCAATGTTGTCCATTGAATCTTGGAAACGCGGGTCTTTCATGAGTTCCCTGATTTGCGGTCCATCGAAAATACCTGCCTTCAGCTTTTCCATGCTCAGCGCAGGAAATTTTCTACATATGTAGCCAAAACACGTCCCATCTCTTTTCAAAGCCTTTATAAATTGTTTCATCAAACCTAGTTTGATGTGCAGTGGTGGCAATATGATCCTTTCTCTGTCAACCAAAGCTTCTTTGACGATATTTTTTTCTCCAACCACCATGTTTTCTCTCAGAGGCCACTGTCTTCTCACCCAGTGTTCATCTTTAGCTCTACTGTCCCAGAGACATAAAGCACGGGTACTTGGTGTACCCGCTCTGCTGGCCCAGGAGAAAATTCACCATCTTCAGATCCACACAGATCACTCATTGGTGGTCTCGGTATGATATCTTTTCTAGGACTAGGGCTACTGTCCCGTGCTCTTCTCTCATACCGACTGAGTGACCAATTGGGATTGATCTGTATCTGTTGCCGTTGTGTAGAAGAACACATTTTAGGCTCCGTTTGGAGCTATCTATGAATAACCGCCATTCACTTGGTGTGTATTCCGATATGCCCATTTTCATCAGCAATCCGCGCACATTGTTGCAGAAAACTAAATCGTTCTCTTTTGAGAAGAAGGGCAGTAAATCCTTTTCTCTGTCGCGATATAACGTGATTTTGGTTCCCGGCAGCAGTAAATTTTTTTCTCCCAGCCTGGAAGCTAACAATTCAGACGATTTCTTCGAAAGACTTAAGTCCCTTATGAAGTCGTTTAATTCGTGTTGACTAAAACCTTCTGCAACTGATGACGGTCCTTCGAAATCACTGTCATTTTGCCCACATATGCTTTCTTTGTCAGTAGCAGATTCATCATCTTCTTGAGGGAGCTCTGGAAGATGGCTGAATGATGGGACAGGTATCTCATCTGAATGTGAAACAGGCCGTCTAGCTGAGTCTATGTCAGGATACGTCCATTTACTCCGGTTACGTCCATTGATGCCCTTTATATTCACCAAACAAAAGTAACAGTCATCACTGTGGTTTCTCTGTTCTCTCCATACCATTGGTATACCAAATTTCAGGCACCTCCTCTTTCCGTTGGTCCATTGCCGCAGATGCTCCGTACACGTTTTACACACAACATGAGGAGCCCATGGCTTATCTTGGTCCCCTAGTTGTACTTTGAAATAGGCAAAATAAGCTTTTTTCACAAAATCAGTAATAGTTTTTCTCTGTTCAATGAACGTGTACTCTCCGCAGATAAAACAAAACACATCTGGATGATTCAAACACTTTCTTCGTGATGAAGCCATGTCAGCACCTGTAACAGGAAATAATTCACGTTAATACATGTACAATACACATGCAAAACAGCAACATCAGCAAAATCATAGCTACAATTTAATTATACAGATGCATTTAGATTTACGAGCAACTCATAATACCGTTCCAGAAGGGTAATAAAGTAGGTAATGACGTATGCAATATCTCAAAAACTAGAGCTGCTAGAACAAAATGGATGATATTTTCTGAATCAGTGGCATGAAAATATCCAGAATAAGGTCTAAAATATCAGGCACCAAGAAAATTTTTTTTTTGTTCCCCAGTGTTATTATTTAATGGTAGAAATATGGAATAATTTACCCAATTTCATTTAAAACAAAGGATATACCCATTCGACTTTAAGACAAAGGATATACCCATTCGACTTTAAAACAAAGGATATACCCATTCGACTTAAAAACAAAGGATATACCCATTCGACTTTAAAACAAAGGATATACCCATTCGACTTTAAAACAAAGGATATACCCATTCGACTTTAAAACAAACGATATACACATTCGACTTTAAAACAAACGATATACCCATTCGACTTTAAAACAAACGATATACACATTCGACTTTAAAACAAACGATATACACATTCGACCTTAAAACAAACGATATACACATTCGACTTTAAAACAAACGATATACCCATTCGACTTTAAAACAAACGATATACACATTCGACTTTAAAACAAACGATATACCCATTCGACTTTAAAACAAACGATATACACATTCGACTTTAAAACAAACGATATACACATTCGACTTTAAAACAAACGATATACACATTCGACTTTAAAACAAACGATATACACATTCGACTTTAAAACAAAGGATATACCCATTCGACTTTAAAACAAACGATATACACATTCGACTTTAAAACAAACGATATACCCATTCGACTTTAAAACAAACGATATACACATTCGACTTTAAAACAAACGATATACACATTCGACTTTAAAACAAACGATATACACATTCGACTTTAAAACAAACGATATACACATTCGACTTTAAAACAAAATAAAATATTATAAATTATAATGTTATTAAATAAGTTCTTTTTTTTTAAATATGTACCCCCAATAACTGGAGGTGTTTTGTAAACCATCTGCACCTGCTCCCTTATTTCTCTCTCTCTCTCTCTCTCTCTCTCTCTCTCTCTCTCGCTCTCTCTCTCTCTCTCTCTTCTCTTTTGTGTTCCCTTTCCAACACTTCCAACAATTTATTTTAAATATATTTTATTGTCAAGTTTACTTACAAATTCATTACCATTCTGTCTTGGTTGGTTCTGCAATAAATATTCGCGTTAAAGAGGTTTTAATGGCGACACGGATCTAAGTTAGAATTTGTGTAACTCAATCTTAAGAATTATAAACTTTTTAACATATTCATTTTATGTAATAAAACAATAGAATTCCCTAGAATATATATTTTAGGTCTATATGTATACAGAGGCTACGTCATGACCACCGGCAACGCCATTTCCCGTCGGATCAGAGAGGTTAAGACACGTTGATTCTGTTCAGTAGTTTGACGGGTGACCTCCCTCTTCGTTCATATGATGTAGCGTGGTTTGAATCCTAAGTAAAGCTGCAGGTTCCCTACCTCACATAATTTTCACAGTTACAAAGGAGGTTAAATATCCCGCTCCACCTGGAAGATAAAAATTAGTGTTATATATACATATATGGTCTGGTTAAAAACAAAGCTCGTGTGTATATATATATAATATATATATATATATATATATATATATATTTTTGCTAAGACAATAAATAATATTATCTCTAGCTTCTAAGTAGCTTTTATAGTTAAGTCCTTAAAGCATTTTATAATTCAAACTTTATATATATACTTTATGCGAGTTCGAACGTCTGTTCAGGATCGATACTGTACAGGGTGAGTCATAAGTCATGTCCAATAGGATTTTCAATATTTTTTCAATTCTTACAATAACTGTTCAAATTGTGCTCCTTGAAGTCGAGATCAAATGTTAATACGACTGACGAAGCTTTCTCTCACATTTTGGAGGATGTGTGGTGTGATTGTTGCACATTCTGTACGCACATTGTGTTTGAGCTCTTCCAAAGTTTTCGGGAGTCCTTCGTATACGCGCGCCTTTAAATAGCCTCACAAAAAAACGTCAAGGAAAGTTAGGTCAGGGGACCGTGGCGGCCATTCCACAGGGCCACGGCGTCCAATCCATCTTCTTGGAAGGGTTGTATCCAACCATTCATTCACCCACAGGTCTAGAGAAGTGTTGAAAGAACATACAGCGCATTTCACAAATGGGAATATTGTCCATGTATTGCACCACCTTTTCCTGTAGCATAGTTAGGTACATGTCGGAGTTAATACTATTGTCAAAGAACACGGGCCCCACGATCCTGTCGCCGTGGATTCCGCATCACACGGTCATCCGTGGATCCGTTTGATGATGCCTTTTGTCGACAATGTGTGGGTTATCGGCTGCCCAGTAAACGGTGTTATGGCGGTTACCCGCCCATGCTGAACACGATGTCCACTGCTAACGTCAGCTGATGCCGCCTACACTCTTCGAATCATTGGCAGAACTGAAGGCGTCTATCAGCATCAGCGGGCAGTAGTTCATGTACTGGGTGTAGCTTATACAGATGAAATCGATACCTTTTGAGAATGCACCCCACAGCTGTTTGAGAAAGTCCTGTTTCCTCTGCTACTTTTCTTGTTGAACGCTGTGGACTACAAGTCACTTTAGCTAGTAAATCGACACACGACTCCTCATCTGTACTTGCACGAGGCCCTCCACTGCGTGGTCGGTCATGGACACTGCCTGTCTCCTTCAAGACTTTCAGTGTTCGCCCCACCATACAATGATTCGGCTTTGGCTTCATAGGGTGCCGACTATGTAATTCTTCACATGCCTCTGTTGAACCCATTCCAGCAACGTGCAGGAACACTAGTTCCACTTTTTCTGACGGCGTATACTTCATGGGGTCAGCCATCTCTAGTAGTTATCTGAAACATAAACATAACATAAACAACAGATAAAAACTCCCATTCGACATGACTTATGACTCACCCTGTATATATATATATATATATATATATATATATAGGTGTTTGCCTGTAAAAATAATCGCTCTGAAAGGCAGTTTACAGTTGTGTATAGTCAAAATACGTTACAACAATAACATTGATGAGTATTTCATATACTGTACATACATGAACTGTAATTTTTTTTTAAATAAAATTAATTAAATTAAAATTAATAAATGTATGTACGTTTCTGTATTGAAAAAATTAAAATCAGTTGAAAAAACACGAGTAAATTTGAGCATTTAATTTTAATTTACACAAACAATATTTCCATCATTTTTTCAATATAGAAATTTCGTCAGAGAATATTCATTACTTACAAGTAAATTACTAGCAAAAATGGCTTTTAAAAATGCTCTTAGGAAGTATTTCATATATATATATATAATATATATATATATATATATATATATATATATCACTTCAACTGCAAAGAACACGCAGTATAATTAACGTAAAGAACGACGCTCGTATAGAAGAACATCCGCGCAAGATGAGGAGGGAGAACGAACAAATGAAAAAACGAAGTAACCACCCGGGAATCGAACCCGGGATCTTCCGATTGCCGGTCAGATATGATAACCACTACACCATGGTCCTCACTCGATCAGAAGTCGTAATTCTCCTACATACGCGCAGAAACCAATGCCCCGAGGGGCGCACCTCCCGCATGCCGCACCTATATATACATTTCAACTGCAAAGAACACGCAGTATAATTAACGTAAAGAACGACGCTTGTATAGAAGAACATACCGCGCAAGATGAGGAGGGAGAACGAACAAATGAAAAAATGAGGTGGTTACCTCGTTTTTTCATTTGTTCGTTCTCCCTCCTCATCTTGCGCGGAATGTTCTTCTATACAAGCGTCGTTCTTTACGTTGATATAATATATATCTATATATATATATATATATATATATGCAGGGAGGAGGGGCCAAGGGTGAATGCCCGGAGAAACGCCCCTTCCATAGAGGAAGAAGAGAGCCAAAATCAATGTTCTAGGGTTTCAAGATGCTTGGACACTCTGCGTTTGAAAGATTGGAGATCATAGACAGGGGGAAAGATGGATTGAGGAAGCTTGTTCCAAAGTTCACCGGTTGAGTAGATGAAAGATTGAAAATACCGATTAAAATTTGCGTTAGAGAGTTTGATAGAAAGGGAATGAGAATGTGTAGAGAGTCTGGTACTATGTACTCTCCTTAAAGGAGGAGGCATGCAGTTAGAGAGGTCAGAAGAGCAGTGTCCGCTATAATAGCGACAATAAAGAAAGAGTGAGGCGAAGACAGTGAGTAAGAGGCGGGGAATTGATGAGGCGAAAAGCCTTTGATTCCATCCGGTCAAGTAGAGCCGTGTGGGTTGAAACACTCTACACGTGAGAAGCGTACTTCATACAGGGCCGGACAAGAACCCTGTACAGAGACAGCAAATGAGTAGGGGTGAAGAAACTGTGGAACCGGTACAGCACATCTAACCTCTTAGAAGCTGTTTTACAAAGAGTGTATATGCGATCTTTCCAAGAAAGATCACGAGAAAAGGAAGATTGTGACGAGTAGACAGATTGGAAGAACTAAATTTTTGAGTCATTGAAAGCCACAAGGTTTTCTCTGCCCCAATCAGAGAGAGTGGAAAGATCAGAGGTCAGGTGTACCATAGTTGTCCCACGCGCAGCATGAGTGTCTGTTGAGAGGGACGCTTTGTGAAGCGGGTGGAGAAGTGAAAAGAATACACACACACACACACACACACACACACACACACAAACACACACACATATATATATATACACACACACACACACAGTATATATACACACAGAGAGTTGACAAAAGTAAATAAACACCACAATTGTCCTCAAGAACAAATGTCGAAGTTCATCAATGAAATGCCAGAACGTGTGTCAGCTTTACTATGGGGAAAGCAACACGATTCTAAATATATTCACTCAATAAATCTATTATTATCTATTGACTTTTATTATCGAATCAGAATTTTGAAAAAACCAAAGGTGTCTATTTACTTTCGTATATATATATATATATATATATATATATATATATATATATATATATATCGTAAAGAACGACGCTTGTATAGGAGATATTCCGCGCAAGACGAGAGAGAGAGAACGAAACAAATGAAAAAATGAGGTAACCACCTGGGAATCGAACCCGGGATCTTCCGATTGCCGGGTTCGATTCCCAGGTGGTTACCTCATTTTTTCATTTGTTTCGTTCTCTCTCTCTCGTCTTGCGCGGAATATCTCCTATACAAGCGTCGTTCTTTACGTTATTTATACTGCGTGTTCTTTGCAGTTGAATGTGTATATATATACTGTATATGTTAAAAATCAATGAAGAATGCTGTAAGTTAATAATAATAATAATAATAATAATAATAATAATAATTTTATTAACATTTATAAATATTGTATACACCAATTTCATTCAATTCCACCAATTTCCTCCAAGATACATCGATTACACTGTTTTGTTTCCTGAATATGAAACGATGATTACATTACGTTTTTCACCGTTCTTTTGTTTTCACCTTTTCACCTTTTCATCACTTCAACATCTTTCACTACGCATTATCGACAAAATTTTAAAATATGTATGTAATGCGCGTACATTATGTATGTATGTATGTATTTATGTGTGTATGTTATAATAAAGCCGTCAGATACATTTGCCTTGTCAGTGGAAGAGAGTGTAATTTTGAAATGTGCGAAAGATCGTATCCGTTAATGAAATGAAGCCTCGTCCTGCATGATTGAAACCTTATTGCTTTTTTATATGAATATTTTTTTTTAATGTTTTGAATGAATTCTTAAGCAAAATTTTTACATTACGTTGAGAATTCTCCATTTCTTTAAAGCCTAAAACGACAATATTTACGAGAAGCTTCGACACTGAAGCGCCATACACGAAACGAACGTACCAAATCAACGAAGCTATCGACAGTTGCGTCGACAGCTTTTATAATATCGTTTTATCGCACTGAAGATGGAAATATATAATAATAATAATAATATATACAGGGTGATTGAAAAGTAAGGACCCAATTTCAAATGGCTGTATCTCCTAAACGGAATGCTGTGTTGCTACTATTCTTGCACAATTTTAAAGCACAAACATTGCCATTTGAAGCTAATACAATTTTCTCTTTGTTTTGCGGGTGAACAATGGCACAAAAATTGACAGTACGGGAACGTGCTCAAATAGCTGCCAGGTACGAGGTGTGGCAGTCTGTGATTCAAGTGCAGAGATGGTGGAGGTCAAATCATGGAAGACACGCTACCCTCAGTGCAAAGGCCATCAGAAACTGTCACACAAACTCATGACAACGGGTTCTGTGAAGAATGAAGCGCGGTCCGGGAGGGAGACCATCGACATCCCGATCAAAGAAAATGTGAATGTTGTCAGAGAAATGTTTCAGAGGAGCCCACAGAAATTCATACGGCAGACAGCTCGGTTAAAGAGGAAGTGTACCGAGCAAAACCCCGGACACTTGACGAATTGGAACAGCGAATCCGAGATGTTTTTGCCGCTCTGCCTGAAACTTCTTACGGAAAAGTGTTGCGTCTGTGTCTTCGCGGCTACAGAAATGTATTCACAATGTTGGGGCTTATGTTGAGATAGCAGAATAAATGGCAATATTTCTGTTTTAAAATATTGAAAGAATTTCTGTAATACCACTTTTCGTTTAGTAAATACAACCATTTGAAATTGGGTCCTTACTTTTCAATCACCCTGTGTGTATATATATGTTCTCCCTCCTCATCTTGTGCGGAACGCTCTTCTACACAAGCGTCGTTCTTTACATTAATTATACTGTGTGTTGTTTGCAGTTAAAATGTATATATATATATATATATATATATATATTATATATCAATGGCATACGGAAAGGGAGGGGTCCATGAGGTCTGGCCCCACCCCCTTAAGAAGTAAGATTTTATATTCTAAATAAATATATGATAAATTTTTTGTTACTACTAATAATTATTAATAATTAAATAAATATTATTTCAACTTTTTTAACATTGATTTTCATTTTCGTTCATTAAGGACAAAAAATGAATTTCTTTAGAATAAAAAGAAAATTTAGACCCCCGCCCCCTTTAGGAAAATCCTGCGTACGCCACTGAGATATATATATATATATATACACACAGGGTGATTCAAGAGTCAGGTTACATAGGGCTTTTCTGTTTCTTTGCAGGTAAATGAGTTATGAGATGTTATCGAAGGAGAGCGCATTGATGTGATATTCCTAGCTGGCTGCACAAATGCATTGCCGTTAACGGTGGCCATATCGAACATGTGATGTGACTATTCCCTGTATCATTACATAATACAGTATTTCCCTATGTAACCTGACTTTTGAATCACCCTGTATATATATATATATATATATATATATTATATATATATATATATATATATATATATATATATATATATAACTCCGGATCAAGGAGACGGAACATTGTTTCAAATGCCCTCATGACCTTTATAATATCTTTAGGTTATACACCTTTATGAGTAATATCTGAGTATCTGTGACGTCATTATGATAAAAACACACCTCTGTGTGTCAGTTTTGAAACAACTGCAAAATATAGCGAAACTCTTATTAAATAGTGAAAAGTTAATGCACAGGGACATACCAAACTATTAGAATATCTTGCAAGGTATTATAATTTATAATTCATGTAATGATGACCCTTTGACTCCTGACTTTTGCCCCACCCTGTATATATATATACCTTACCTTACAACCTTACAAAGGTTCCACGTGATGATTTCTCATTTCGCGAAGGTCAAGCGTGTCGCCCCTCCTCTCGAGTTGGCCTGGTGAAGTAGTGAGTTGGATTCTTGCGCTCTCCACCTCACATAGCCAGGTACGCCCGGCTCATCGGGGATTGTTCTGAGCCAGGCGTCAAGTCTTCTTTTGAAGATTTCCACTGCAACTCCCTTCGTGTTTCTTAGGTCTTTGGGCAGCTGATTAAATAGTTTTGGTCCTCTCACTACAAAACTATTTTCTTTCAGGGTTAAGGATGTTCCCTGTCTCGCCTTCAATTTGGGAATACGACACAGTCTACCGTTTCTACCTTCCACCGTTGTTTGGGGAGTTATGGGATTCAGAGTAAGATTAGGGACTAGTTTCTCCATTATTTTCCAAGTGTAAATAATGGTGTATCTCTCTCTTCTCCTTTCCAGTGAATATAGGTTTAGTTCTCGTAGCCTTTCCCAGTAATTTAGTTCTTTGCACCCATTGATCTTGGCTGTGAAACTTCTTTGAATCCCCTCCAGCTGTCTAATGTCTTCTTTTTTATATGGGGATGTTAGGACCGAGCAGTATTCCAGTTTGGGTATTATCAGGGTTTTCAGTAGGGGGATCATTACATTCCTATCCCTTCGTTTAAAAGTTCTCAATATCAGACCCGTTATTCTCTTTGCTCTGTTTACTGCTATCTTATTTTGTGTTTCAAATTTCGCATCATCTGTCATTACAACCCCTAAATCTTTTGCTCTGGAATTTCTCTGGACTTCCTGTCCATTTGGGGTATAATATTCCATGGACTTTAGGTCTTCTCTTTTTCCGTACCGTAATAGCTGAAATTTCTCGGTGTTAAACTTCATATTGTTGTCTTCCGTCCACTTGTAAATTTTGTTTATGTCGGTTTGTAGAGATCCTATGTCTTCTGGTTTTCGTATTTTTCTACTGATCTTTGTGTCATCTGCAAAGGATGTTACTGTGCTGTCTCTGGTAACGTCCTCATCTATGTCAGTTAGCATGATTATGAAGAGTAGTGGAGCTAATACCGTTCCTTGTGGTACTGAGCTGAGGACCTCTGATTCTGATGAAGATACTCCTTGTACTGTAACGACTTGCCTCCGCTCACTAAGGAAATTATATATCCATTTCCCTACTTTTCCTGTTATTCCCATATATTTCAGTTTATGTACTATGATTCCATGGTCACACTTGTCGAACGCTTTAGCAAAGTCTGTGTATAGTACATCATAGTTTTCATTACTTTCAAGTGAATCAATAATGTTGTTGTAGTGTTCCATTAGTTGTGACAGGCATGATCTGCCTGACCGAAACCCGTGTTGGTTATCATTGAATTTTTTCTGAGTTTCCAAAAAGTCATAGATTTTCTGTCTAACAATTCTTTCAAATATTTTGGTGAGATGAGATGTAAGCGACACTGGCCTATAGTTTTTGGCCCCGGATCGATCTCCTCCTTATTTAATTTAATTTGGCACTTAAGCTTTAGGCTTTACTGGGCTCTTAATTAATACATCTTAGTCTTTAAAACCAAAATTAAATATATTAACAATATTTATTTATGCATTTTTAATAATAATAATAATAATAATAATAATAATAATAATAATAATAATAATTAGATTTGAAATATTAAGTTATATATAATACTGTGGCATAAATTTACTAACTCAGGGTAAAATATGGGAGGGGCAGTAAGTCAGTTCTAAGGCGTATACGGTGCCAAGAAAGTCTTGAGAGACACTGACTTTAGATCAATGTTTCGTCACAATTATGAGTCATAAAAATAATTGTCAAAAATAATTACTTTCTACTGAATATATTATTACTTTTAAAATAATAATATAAAATACAATGACACACAGACACACACACACACACACACACATATATATATATATTATATATATATAAAGGGATTTTAATTTTCTTTTTAGTAATATAGGTATGAAGCAAGTTTTAATTAAAAGACTAGCATTTGCGTTGCAATGAAAAGAGGTAATTCAATTTCAGAGAATTTTATTTAAGATATTGTACATCTATCTAACTAGCCATATATAGAGAGTGTGTGTGTGTGTGTGTGTGTGTGTGTGTGTGTGTGTGTGTGTGTCAACAGCAAACATTTCATTCAGTGAGTGAAGGTGGTTTGTTTTAAACATCTAAATATCAATTTGCAACGGACGAACTTCAGTACAACATTTTGGCTCTCGATTCTGCTCGTTCCGTTTGAATTGAAGTAAGAGTTTTGGAAGTTTATTCTTCATGTAAAAGTTTAATTGGCTTAAAACTTTATATCGGTTTCAAACTTCGTGAAACACACACGCGCACACACACACACACACACACACTCGTCAGGATTAGTTGATGCATTTATTTAATAAATTTCTATCATATATATGAATTAATTTTAATATCAAGTAAAACTTTTAAAATTATTTTTTAACTCTTTCATGAAATAATGTTCA
>JAJOZX010003808.1:312500-330000 GCA_023014485.1 Bathynomus jamesi
ATTCAACATGCCTGTGGAACTACCTAAAAAAATTTCTTTTTTTTTACAATGGAGCAATGGTTCCCAAACGTTTTGAGTCATTACCCCATTTTCACATGGTACCTTCATAATGACCCCCCTCCTCCCTACCAGTACCTCACGTAAACCAATCGCAGTGTTGCCATGTCGTTTATTTATGCACTTTCTGTACTTTAGAAATACTTGTAGAGTACCAAATTACCCCACTGAAAAAGCCAAATTACCCTAATGGAGTAATTTACCCATAGTTCGGAAACGCTCCAATAGAAAATGTGCTTTGATGAAAATGTCTGAATAAAAACGGCGTCAAATTTATTAAAATTAATAAAACTTTTTTATTAAAATGGATATTTAATAAAAAAAAATTCTGAAGCATATAAATTCATTAGTTTCAAATTAAAATACATTAAATTCTCATTTGTAAGCAATAACGTGTTTAGTTAGAGATGTAATATTCCTACAGCATATATATATATATATATATATATATATATATATATATAAAATCATCGATGCATTCATAGTTTCAGAGTTTCAGCGGACAATGCGCGCTTTGTCTGAACACACCGTGCATTGTATCCCCTCATTTGATAGAGCCCGAAATTAGTGATGTACTGATTCCAAAATTTAGCCGATGCTGGTGACGATGCTGATGCAGGTGCCAGTGACGATTCCACGAAAAACTGCCGATACCGATGCCGATTCTTTGCCTATATTTAAAAAAAATAAATTCCCTTATTAATTTTACTAATAAGATGTGAAAACTTTCAATTTTCACATTTTTACATGTCAGATTTGTTTAAATGCTTTTTCTTAGCTCACTCCACAATATACAGCCCCAGAATTTGTTATTCATACAGCTACTGTAGCTAAAATGGTGTGAAAAAGTTTTATTACTCGGTAAAATGATAAACTAATTTTATTTTAGTGTTATAAATTGAATACCAATATTTAAAGTAATTGTTTTTCCTTATGTTGAACCTATTTTCTTTCTTCAGGAATGCAAACAACAACAAAATTTTTCATTAATATTTCAGGTCCCTGGTGGCCAACTTGAATAAAAAAATGACATACAATTTGGGCTTATAAAATTATTAAAGTACATGAAATAAAGTCAACGTAATACGATGGTTTAATATATGAATTATAAAGTTACGACTTAATAGAATTATTATTAATATACAGTAGGAGATTACAATAGTTTATAATATTTAGAAATTAGCTAGTTAGAAAAAATGTAAATTTATGACCAATTTAACTTATTAAACTTTGCCTTTTTGTGAATGTAAAATATTTTTACATAATTACACTTTGAAATGCGAATAAATTGTCATAAATAGTGTTTTTTGTCTGATCAGTGTTGTCTGTTTAGTTTCAGATTTTGTTTTGTAATGAAAATTTTAAAATTTCAAAGAATCGGTCAGAGAATCGGCTAAATTTCGCCGATACCGATGCCCCCAAAATAGCTTATGCCGATTAATCGGTACAGAACTACCCGAAATATATATATAATTCGGACTTTGACCAGCCCCACCTGGACAACGTGAGGAATGTTTAACTGTATTAGTTTAGAGCAGTGATGCACAAACCCTGGCCCGCGGGCCAAATGTGTCCCCCACGGGTCTTTTCAGTGGCCACACGGGTCTTTTCAATTCAATGAAAAAGTTAGAATATAAAAGTGACCCAATTTATGACTTAGATGGAAAGTAAGTAGGCTAATACATTTAGTTATTTTCTTCGCTTGGCCCTCACATCAAAAAAGTTTGTGCACCATTGGTTTAGAGTAAATTAAGTTAAGTTAAGATAGGTTAGGTTAGGTTATGCAAGGTTAGGTTAAGTTAAGTAAGATAAGGTTACATATATAATTAGGTTATATATATATATATATATATATATATATATATATATATACAGGCCCTCTCAAAGGTTCAGAGAGGCCCGGGCCACTTCCAGCTTTTGAGACCCATAGCTAAACCCAATTATTACTTTCACTGCAAAACATTATATTCAAACCTGAAAGTTTCTAAATTTGAGGACCCCCTTAAGCTTGAGGCCGAGGCCAAATGGCCCTCCTAGACCCCCCCTCTGATAGGCCCTCTGTGTGTGTGTGTGTACACACACACACACACACACACACATATATATATATATATATATATATATATATATATATATATATATATATATATAGATAGATATATATATATATATATATATATATATATCTATATATATATATATATATATATATATATTATATATATATATATATAATATATATATATATATATATAGGACTGTCAGAAGAGGGAGGACACTCCGCACTTTGTCCAGCTGGGGCTGGTTAAAGTCCGAATTATTTATTATTTCGGATTCTGTCAAATGAGGGAGGACAATCGGCAGTGTGTTCAGACAAAGTGCGCAATGTCCAACTGCCGGGCTTTGTCCTAACATATTATATATATACCTTACCTTACCTTACAATGGTTCCGCGCGATGATTTCTCATTTCGCGAAGGTCAAGCTTGTCGCCCCCTCCTCTCGAGTTGGCCTGGTGAAGTAGTGAGTTGGATTCTTGCGCTCTCCACCTCACATAGCCAGGTACGCCCGGCTCATCGGGATTGTTCTGAGCCAGGCGTCTAGTCTTCTTTTGAAGATTTCCACTGCAACTCCCTTCGTGTTTCTTAGGTCTTTGGGCAACTGCTTAAACAGTTTTGGTCCTCTTACTACAAAACTATTTTCTTTCAGGGTTAAGGATGTTCCTTGTCTCGCCTTCAATTTGGGAATACGATACAGTCTACCGCTTCTACTTTCCATCGTTGTTTGGGGAGTTATGGGATTCAGAGTAAGATTAGGGACTAGTTATTATTTTCTAAGTGTAAATAATGGTGTATCTCTCTCTTTCTCCTTTCCAGTGAATATAGGTCTAATTCTCGTAACCTTTCCCAGTAATTTAGTTCTTTGCACCCATTGATCTTGGCTGTGAAGCTTCTTTGGATCCCCTCCAGCTGTCTAATGTCTTCTTTTTTATATGGGGAAGTTAGGACCGAGCAGTATTCTAATTTGGGTATGATCAGGGTTTTCAGTAGAGGAATCATTACATTCCTATCCCTTCGTTTAAAGGTTCTCAATATCTGACCCGTTATTCTCTTTGCTCTGTTTACTGCTATCTTATTTTGTGTTTCAAATTTCGCATCATCTGTCATTACAACCCCTAAATCTTTTGCTCTGGAATTTCTCTGAATTTCCTGAATATATACAGGGTGGGCGGAAAGTAGCTCCCTATTTTGGATTGGTAAAAAAATATGTATATTATCCATTTATTTCAGAAGAAATAATATGAAAAGGTAGGCATACATGGTAGGTTTTCTCTAAAATTCAATGTGGGCTCCAACTCTTTCCACCAGCTTCTGGAGCCGCCCAGGAATGGCGTCCACTGACTTTAGCAGGAACTCCGGCGGGATGGAGGACATGACTTCCCGAATTCGGTCCTCCAGTTCTTCCAATGTCCTCGGTTTGGTGCGGTAGACTTCTTCCTTTACCCACCCCCAAAGAAAGAAGTCGCACGGTGTCAAGTCGGGGCTCCTGGCTGGCCATTGATGTGGACCACGACGACCCATCCAACGCCCAGGAAGTGGGCATCCAGCCACTCACGGACAACAAGAGCGAAGTGCGGAGGGGCGCTATCTTGCATAAATATCAGATCGTCGATGTTCTCCCATGTGCTGACAACCGGCCAGACCTCGTTTCGCAACATAGCAAGGTACCGCTCAGCATTCATGGTGTTGCGCAGAAGGAACGGGCCCACAACCTGATCTGAGGTCATACCACACCACACCGTTACACTGAACCGATTCTGCCGTTTTTCAGCGGTAACCGTGCGACTTCTTTCTTTGGGGTGGGTAAAGGAAGAAGTCTACCGCACCAAACCGAGGACATTGGAAGAACTGGAGGACCGAATTCGGGAAGTCATGTCCTCCATCCCGCCGGAGTTCCTGCTAAAGTCAGTGGACGCCATTCCTGGGCGGCTCCAGAAGCTGGTGGAAAGAGTTGGAGCCCACATTGAATTTTAGAGAAAACCTACCATGTATGCCTACCTTTTCATATTATTTCTTCTGAAATAAATGGATAATATACGTATTTTTTTACCAATCCAAAATAGGGAGCTACTTTCCGCCCACCCTGTATATATATATATATATATATATATATATATATACAGTCTTTACAGCCACACCTACACTTTTCCTCCTAAGTATGTATATTGTAATGTATATGGTTGTAAATTTTGACTTGGTCCGCAATCGATATGGACCGTGACTTATTTTTCGTTGGGCAAGGTACTAGTATTGATGGATACCATAATGAAATTGACTGGATTCTTTGGATCTGATATATTTGCATGTCGGTTATAAATAGATATAGAGCGTAACATATTTGTGGATAGTAGTCTATTATGACTTGATCCTCTGGATCCAGAGATTCTATCTTTAGTTTTAAATCGATAATTAAATAGTTGATAATTATTTAGTTTTGCGAAAATTGGTCGTTGCGAATGTACAGGCAGTTGTTACATAAATTTCTTATGTTCTTGTGGTTCGGAACCCACGTAAAATTGTAGGGCCCCTCCGCCACCACGGAGGACATATACAATACACAATTACGAACACAGTTAGGTAGACCAGCCACGAGTGGATCCTAGGGTCTTTGTTGGTCTGAAACATTATAACATTATAACATTATAACATATACGTATATATATATATATATATATATTATATTAGGGTGGTCCACAACAGCGTTTTTTGGAATTTTAAATTCGGTCACATCTGCCCTTATTCTATTCCCCCACAAGAATAAACGTGCCAATTATCTTTGCTCTAGGACCTTTTTATGCACTCGCTCAAAATGAAACTATTTGAATAATGACGACAATTTATGACTGGAACATTTATTGAACAAGGATAATAATGATTGACAATTTATGACTATATTATATATATATATATATATATATATATATATTATATATTCTGAAATTATAACAGCGGAACAAATAATGCACACAGTTGAAGATCTTTAGGTCTTCTTGAGAACAGTTTTAGTCGGCTCTTTGAATTCCTTGCGGTGCTGAGCGACTGCGCGGAGAAGGTACTGCTTTTGCGCTTCATCCTTCGTGATTGTGCGCAACTCCTCTTTCTGCGCAATCGTTAACCACTGCCATCTTCTCTACACGTTCCTTCATTCCTTGGTAAGCTGGATCTGTGTTCCAATCATATGGTGTCTTGGACAGGAATGATTGCGCCTGTTCACTTCCGTGCTGCATGACGAGGTTGAAGAAGATTGCTGAACGTTTTGTGGCATAGAATTCCAAGGGATTGCTCGAGGAGAACGTTTTTCCGTCCACGCGCTTGAGTCCTTTTCTTTTTTCGGGAACAGCTACGATGTTGTGAGCAATCCTCTCCTTCGTGGACGCGTGAACTCGAGGATCAAAGAGTGCCAAGGGGATTAAGTGCTCAGAAATGAACCACAAATGGCGCTTCATCGCGGCAAATGCCGCGTCGTTCGTCTTTCCTGGGTGAGCTTTCAGCTGGCGGAAGAAAGTGAGGTCATTCAATGGAGCCATATATGCAACACTGGCCTCGTTCCAGTAGCGGCCGTAAAGGAGCGTGATAAACAGCTTAGTTCCTCGATGTTCCGTTTCTCGGTCTGAAGCAAGGTGAATTGATCTCTGAATAGGAACACCTTGAGCGTGTAAATGGCTTGGCCATCCGTCGCGCATGGTGCATGGCTCCAGGCTTCGAATTCTCACAGGACCGTAAGCTTCCCTCCCAAGAAAAGGAGGCAGAGAAGCATCAGTTCATCATAGTCGTCCCGCTGGCTCTTCTTCTTGACAGCCTCCTTGTAGTAGGAGACCATTTCCTTCCTCTGCTCTGCTGTTTCAATGAACAGGCTGTCGGGTGCACTCTCGAACTTGCTGCGATCAATGAAAACCCAGTGCTGCTTGAAGCGCTTGAATAGGCCAATTTCAGGTCCACTGGATGTTCTGAAACAAGCACCGAAGGCCGCAGCAAGGACGACTTGTACCACGTGGTGTCGGCAAGCGATCCACACCAGATCAATACCCAACTCCTTTTCAATGAGAGTACAAGCTCCAGCATGAAGTCCGTGTTGGACGCAGTTGTATCAAAAACAAGACCTCGAACGTTGCCCCAAAGACCAGTCGTCCACAAGCTTCAGGCACGCCTGAGCCTGAGATGCTCCAGTTGCAGCAGCTACCATTGGAACTCCAAGGAGTTTTCTTCCCCGTTACCGGTTACAAGCAACAGCCACACGGTCCACTACCTCTAACCCATGGGAGATATCTGTAAGCAGCTTACTATCCCAGTGCAAGAGAAGGGGCTCATGGGTCTTGAAAGTAGCCTGATCTTCGCGGCACACCACTTCACGTGTACATTGTCTCACGCGACGAATGGTGCTGCGTGAGATTGACACTTCGTCCAAGTTGTGCCCCAGCGATTTAATAGTTGCTGCGACCACTGCACTGCCATTCCTTTCCTGTCACTGATGTTGTGGCGATCCAAGGCTAAGGAAATGTCAGGCGTGATCACAGACTTCAATCGCTTAGGAGTGGAACGTTTTCGTGCTGACTCCTTAAAAACTACAGTATCTGAATCCGATGATTCAGATGTGCTTGAACTAGAAGCCTCCAGTTCTCCCTGGGACCATCTCGCATCCGCCTCGCACTTGGCCTTCTCCTCTCGGTTCATCTCCGCCTCACACCGAATCCTCTTCCTCGTTTGTTGGTCAGCCATTTTCTTGTCAATCGGGCCAAAGCTGGAGGAAGTGGGATTATCGAGCTGAGCGACAAGGAAGTTCTTGTCCTCCTCATTCATCATGGTCTCGAGGGCGTCATGACGTGAAAGATCGAACACATCGTCAAGGTCTCCGCGAAATATGTCCTCCTTCATTCTGTAGGATGGGAAATTCTTTGTGCGGTTCTTCTTCAGCCCCTTGTATTGCTCGTACAGTTTCAGGAGCTTCTTCTCAGCGTATCTGGTATATGTCATTGGAACCTTTGCTTTTGTCCAAAACGGGATCAAAGCCTCAATGGTCATCACTGCACTGTTATATTCTGTCTTCCTCTCCTCCAGATGGTGGAACATGAATTTCCGGAGGACTTGAAGCTTGGTAGGGAGTCCTGCCCTAGTTAACTTCTCCTCCGCCTTCCCTAGTAACCACACCTCACTGCTAGACCGTGTTTTTGATTGCTTCGGCGGCATTTCTACACATTCCTACAAAAGAAGAAGCCAAATTTAGTCATACTATAGTAATCAGTCATTAGTGAGACACGTCATTCATGCATGATTGAGCGACCTCTTAACGACACCGTAGACCAACCATACTTCACACAGTTATTCACACTAAGTGTAGGAACAAAAGCAACAATGACCCAAAAGTGAAATCTCAGATGCTAAATTTTCCCTATGCTTGTGAACCACCCTAATATTATATATATATACAGTACTGGCCAAATTATTAGGAATTTTTTAAAAATTTCATTTTTTGGTATAAAATGTTAAATTAAACCAATTTTAAACGTTGAAAAGTTATTTATTTCTACACAAGAATACATGGTCATTATTTAGCAATAGTTTAGTACTTAGTTTGACCCCCCTTAGCTGCCTTAAGGGCTGCGACACGCTTCGGCATGCCATGAATCAATTTTTTGCATAATTCCTTAATACGTTTAGAGTGAAACCAGACTTGAATAAGTCGCTCTATGAGTTGGTGTTTTGTTGTTATCGGCGTTTCATGGATTACGTCCTTTAAAATACACCATAAACTTTCGATTGGGTTCATGTCTGGAGAATTTCCAGCCCATGGGAGCAACCGAACACTATTTTCATGACACCATTTTTTAACCGACTTTGCCGTGTGGCATGGAGCTGAGTCTTGTTGAAAAATCTAACGTCTATTACCATACCATTCCCTTATTTGAGGCAGTAGACGTCCTTCTTAGTACTTCTATATACTTGACTTGGTTCATATTCCCCTCAACAATGCTCAAACGACTAGTTCCATGCACAGAAATTGCTCCCCAAACCATGATCTTTTGTGGAAATTTCACCGTTTTCATCAGACACTCAGGCAAAAATTCTTCTCCAGGCCTCATTCTTACACTTTGAACACGATCGTCAAGCACGGCAATCGTTGACTCATCGGAGAACACCACCTGCAATCAAAGAAAGCCCTGTGAAAGAGTCAGTGCATAGCGTATGAAGTACAACTAAACGAAGTACAGTATGACTTGCTGCTTTACAGATATTTTTACTGCAGTTTTATCACGTACTGTAAATACACTTCTATGCATACTGTATTTACTGTATTAACATTCTATTTAATGTTTAAATATTATTCTTACCTGTTCCCAATCCTCACTAGTCCAGTTAATGTGTTCCTTTGCCCATGCAAAACGTGCCTTCTTCATAGCCTCAGTGAGCCTGGGCTTCTTCCTTGGGCGGTAGGCTTTGAAGCCGGCAGTTAGAAGCCTCCTGTTGACTGTTCTACGACTAATATTGATGCCATCAGCCGCTAGACTACTGGAAATGTTTTTGCAAGTAGCTCTTCTATTTCTAAGAGACAAAATTGCAATCTGTCTATCAGTTCTTGGAGTCGTTACCCTTTTTCTGCCGCATCTTCCAACCCTTTTGGGGCCTACATTTTCTCCAAATACCATTTTTTTCTTAATACGAAGTACTGACTGTGGTGAAACATGGAGTTTGGCAGCGATTTCCTTTTGTTTAAATGTAGAAGAAGTTAATAAAACCTGTATTTGCCCAATTTTCCGTGGACTCAAGTCATTCTTTCGCCCCATTTTCAAATTCACTTAAAAACTGTAACAAATAATTGCCGAAATTGGGTAAATACACTATTTAAATTAAACGGTAGTTACAATGACACGTAAAAGAAAGAGAAACACACCCTCATCGCACGACAACCAAACGACAAATGACGAACAAACACGCTTCGTTCGACTAAAGAATTATGCAAAAAATTGATTCATGGCATGCCGAAGCGTGTCGCAGCCATTATGGCAGCTAAGATGGGTCAAACTAAGTACTAAACTATTGCTAAATAATGACCATGTATTCTTGTGTAGAAATAAATAACTTTTCAACGTTTAAAATTGGTTTAATTTAACATTTTATACCAAAAAATGAAATTTTAAAAAAATTCCTAATAATTTGGCCAGTACTGTATATACACACAGAGGAATGACAAAGGTAAATAAATACTTTCGTTTCTTCCCTAATTCTTTGATTTGATAATAAAAGCCAATAAATAATAACAAATTTATTAAATCAATAATTGCAAAAGGGAAATGAACACTGTTTTAAACATATTGATTGAATAATTAATTTAGTATTTATTCACTTTTATAAATAAATAAATATTTTTTAAGAAAAAAATGTCTATTTACTTTTGTCAAACCTTCTCTCTCTCTCTTCTCTGTCTGTCTGTCTGTCTCTGTCTCTATGTCTCTGTCTCTGTCGCTCTCTCTGTCTCTGTCTCTCTGTCTCTCTCTCTCTCTCTCTCTCTCTCTCTCTCTCTCTCTCTCTCTCTCTATATATATATATATATATATATTATATATATTATATATACACAAAACTGTAATAATCGTGAGAGGTTTGTATACGTGTAAATCCATTATTGAATTTCTAATTAATTGTTGAACGTACATTATTATCTTGTAAGGAGTCGCTCAAACCTATAATAGCAGTTAGTTTCTTGGAAGCGATAATTGTATGCTTTGAAATTGAAAACACAGACGGAGAGAGAGAGAGAGAGAGAGAGAGAGAGAGAGAGAGAGAGAGAGAGAGAGAGAGAGAGAGAGAGAGAGAGAGAGAGAGATCATGGTTTATTAAACCTCATGTTAAAATATTGCTAATAATTTATATATATACACACTCGTATATATATATATATATGAATTATTAAGTATATGTATTTTAGATTTTACCGATATACAACACGACAAGAATATATATATATATATATATATATACAGGGCGTCCCAAAAAATGTATACACACTTTAACAGCTGATAGCTCAATTGATGTTTCTTTCTTTCCAAGTTAAACCCATTAGAATTAATAATGGCAGTCAGACTAAGCTTTGAACAAAGGAAATTCATTCTAAAATGCTACTGGAAGTGTGAAAACGCAGTTGAAGTGCAAAGACAGTTTAGGAGGGAGTTTCAAACAGATCCACCAACGCGACTTACCATCACTCGAATTAGAGATAAGTTTGAAGCCGATGGAACTGTTCAGAATGTCCACAAGAAGCGTTCCGGAAGACCACGGACATCGACAAGCCCCACAAAGCAAGAAAGAGTACTGGAAACGTATCACCAAAGTCCAAGAAAATCTGTGCGGCAAGCGAGTCGTGAGGTAGGAATTTCAGAATCGTCTGTCCAACGCATTTTGAAGCGCTGTCAATGGAAAAGTTACATTCCAAGATTAGTCCATGCTATTAATGAAGATGATGATGATCCGGACCGAAGAGTGGAGTATTGCGAGTGGTACTTGGCACGATGTGGATGTGGATTGGACGAAGGGGTTTCGTAGAATACCCTCCGCGTTCACCAGACCTCACACCACTAGACTTTTTTTTATGGGGATACTTAAAAGACAAAGTCTACGCTATAAAACCTGCAACAGTCGCTGAATTGAGAGCAGCCATTGAACGAGAATGCACACAAATACCAAACGAAATGTTTCGTGATGTTTGCGATTCCATTGCTTCGCGTTGTCAGCAGTGCCTGGACCAGAACGGACGTCAGTTTGAAAACAGGCATTGACAAAACAATTAAATAATGTCTGTAGATTCTACTACATTTTGAAAATGAAATGTATTTTAATAAACACTGCCTTTATAAGTATTTAAAGTGTGTATACATTTTTTTAGGACGCCCTGTATATATACACACAAACGTGGAAGATATATAACTTATAAATAAAGCGAAACGACAGACTTTTAACGTATTGGTACAATATCACTAATATACTGCATATAAAACCCCAGTTTTGACAGTATAGTCGTAGGAATACGATACACATTTCGTATATATAAAACCTTTTTTAAAGTATAATGTAATTTTTTCTGCAATAAGTATCCCAAGACTATAAAATATCTGCGTTTACAATGTTTATTATTAGCCAGGCCATTTCTGATCCTTTTTTATGTATCCTTGCAATTATGAATCTCGGGTCTCACGTTCGTGGATAATGCATTGTTTGTTTGTTTGTTTGTTTATTAGTTCGATGCTGAAGAATAAGAAAGTATGACATGAATAAAAATTATTACGGATGAATTAGAAAGTATTATACAGATGAATGAAAAAGTAAGACAGATGAATTAGAAAGTATTGTACAGATGAATGAGAAAGTAAGACAGATGAATAAAACTTATTACAGATGAATTAGAAAATATTATACAGATGAATAAGAAAGTAAGACAGATGCATAAAACTTATTACAGATGAATTAGAAAGTATTATACAGATGAATAAGAAAGTAAGACAGATCAATAAAACTTATTACAGATGAATTAGAAAGTATTATACAGATGAATAAGAAAGTAAGACAGATGAATTAAAATTATTGCAGATGAATTAGAAAGTATTATACAGATGAATGAAAAAGTAAGACAGATGAATTAGAAAGTATTGTACAGATGAATGAGAAAGTAAGACAGGTGAATAAAATTTATTACAGATGAATTAGAAAGTATTATACAGATGAATAAGAAAGTAAGACAGATGAATTAGAAAGTATTGTACAGATGAATGAGAAAGTAAGACAGATGAATAAAACTTATTACAGATGAATTAGAAAGTATTATGTAGATGAATGAGGAAGTATGACAGATGAATAAAATTTATTGCAGATGAATGAGAAAATATGACATGAATAAAAATTATTACAGGTAAATTATAAATTATTATACATATGAATGAGATAGTATGAGAGATAAATTAGAAAGTTTAAAGAAAAATTACAAAGCATGACAAAGGAATCAGAAAGTATATTACCGATGAATTAAAAAGTATAACAGATGAATTGAAAAGTGTGACAGATGAATTAAAAAGTATGACAGATGAATTAAAATATAACATATTAATTAAAATGTTTTATAAATTATTTATAAAATATCATACAGAGTGAAATAATAAGTATTACATAAAAATTAGAAAGTATTATAGAGGAATTAGAAAGTAATACAGATGAGTGCAGAAATCGGTAACACTACACCCGGTGATTTTTAATAAACGTATGTCATTTAAACATTATACAAATGATATATTATACATAGAATATACGAGTATTAGTGTAATACTTTATACGTAGATTTTATTACAGAAAATGTAATTCGAATTCCTTCACTCGACTGATGTAAATTAAATTATTTATAAGCGATAATTGTTACAGAATGATTGAAAAGATGTAATTTTATTCACTTTGTTTGAATTACATTTTTTATGCAAATTCTGTCCCATTCGAAAACTAGGCTCTGATGGTGGAGAGAGTTGCTTCCCGCATTCTCCTTTTATCCTCAAAGCGCAGCCAACATCATACTTTCTCTTTTTAGATTCGTTTATCTATTTAAAATGACAAAAGTTTAGGGGTCAACAAACTTCGTATCTTGCATGACGCCATAATGGAACATAATTCTGGTATGAGGTATTACTTTGTGGTGGAAAAAAAAATTTTGTGAGCAGCTATAATTCTGTGATGAGGAGTTACTCTGTGGTGAAATGTTGTTCTGTGTAATGAGATGAACTGTGATGACAAATAAATTTGGTGAAATGAGGCTATATAAAAACGTATAATCCATTCGCTGAAGGAAAATTGGTCGTATTGAACCAATAAAAATTAATTGTAATGTTGTTTACGATTGCAATGTTATACAAAAAATAATGCATTTGGAGTTATTTGAAGTGTTTACGGAGTATCTCGTAATTTCGTAGTTCTTTCATGTTTGATGATTCAAATTCCAGAAATATTAATATGAAATTTTGATATTAAAATACAAAGAAGACCAACTCAGATTGTCTGAAGAGTGTACTAGCAGTCTGTGTACTATGAGTGTACTAGGAGTCTATGTACTTGGAGTTACTAGGAGTGTTGTAGAAGGTATATTAAATAGGAATATACCCTGAAGAAAAGGGGTAGTTGAGGAAACCACAACAATAGATGTAATAACAGTAGTTATTATATATTAGACAACTATAAAAATAGTTGAAACAACACTACTATTTCTTTTTTTGTATTGTTTGCTCAACATACAACAGTTACAAAAACATCAAATTATTGTTGGTATAACAATTTAATTTCGATGTCAGTCGTATTGTAGCAACTTCTACAGTTACACACACCAACATTTTTTCTATAATATATATCGAAAGAGTTAAATCTTTCTAAAACTTTTAAAAGAAACTCACGAATGTTTTCGCAAGAAATATATAGAAATTGTTTTAAAATTGTTTTAAAAGAAAACTACGAGTTCTTATAAGAAAAAATATAGAAATTGCAGAAATGCATTATATCAGTAGAGTAAATTTTCATTTGGTCATATTTGTTTTCTGTTTATTTATAATGGAAGGGTAACTAATTTATTTTTAATTTTTAGATATTATAGTTATTTTATGTATAAATAATTATTGTTTATATAATTAAACAACTGATTTGTATTTTCATTGGTTTGATTATTATTTGAGTGACCATTTTTACATGTTGCTACAATAGTCTCGTTGCTATAACAGTATAAAAGAGTTTATATACCTTTAAATCAGCTTATCCTAGATTTTCAATAAATTCTTCCTATACTTTGTCAGCCCTTTTTCAAAATATACGAACTCATTACAGATGGCGCTTTCGTCTGTCCGCAAATTATAATTTTTTTCCACAACATATATATTGTTATCATTACAATCATTTCAACAATTCTCTTATTGTAGGAGTAATGATAGGAGTGGTTTAGATCAACTTAAATAAGCAACAATATCCCCAATAACATTAATTTTTGTTGGGCTTACGACAGAATTTTTTCTGTATATGTGTATATTGTATATATTAAATTTTTCCAGATTCGAAATTCTCAACTTCGGGATAGTTCAAACTTCAGAAATTTTGCTGATTCCGAAACCCGATCTAATAATGTCTCAGTTCAAAGTTTGGAACATTTTATGAACTTTAATGTATTAAATATACTGTACAGTATTTTATGAAACAACTGTACATCTATTTTATCATGTATAATAAAACAAAATAATAATAAATAAAACCCGATCTAATAATGTCTCAGTTCAAAGTTTGGGATCATGTCAAGAATAGCGAACCCAATTTTACCATGTCAAGAATAGCGAACCCAAAAATTCCCTTGTCGAGAATAGCGAACCCAAAAGTTCCCATGTCAAGAATAGCAAACCCAATATAAATATCATGTAAAGGAAAAAGTTAAACATATGTAATCTTCACTTTATTGATGAAAGAATAAATAAAACAATTTACTGAAATGAAAATGAACCGTATACTAATTTATTAAAAAGGAAATTGAGTGGCAATTGCGTTACAGAAATTAATTAACCTGTTTACTATATTTCTTTCCATCCACATGAACTGTTGTAAATAACCTGGAAGAAATACATAAAAATCATGAATAAGAATTATTAATACATAAATGAATTAATAATTAAAAATCGGACAATGTATTTAAATTACTGTGACGTCATTAAATTATTGTAAAAATACTTATTTTATTTATTTGCATTTATAAATTTGTTTATATAATAAATATTAAAATATTACAATTTCTCTTATGTTACAACTAGCCTAAGACCCGCTCTTCGTGCGGGTCGCGGGTAGCAAAAATTAACCAAACTATCACGACTTAACCTAACCAATCGTCAAGGGCGTACAATTAACCTAAAAAAATAAATAAAAAACAATAAATTTTTTTTATTTATTTATTTTATATATTAAGAGAAGAGGATTCTTTATACTGTACGGCATTGACGATTGGTTAGGTTAAGTCGTGCTAGTTTGGTTAAATAAAAAAAGACTAATATAAAAGCATTTAATACGTCCTTAACTAATTACTTAAAATTGGGAAACATAAACCTACCGTCTGAAGTTATGAAAACGTCCTTGAGGACTTCCCATGTCAAGAATAGCGAACCCAATTTTACCATGTCAAGAATAGCGAACCCAAAAATTCCCTTGTCAAGAATAGCGAACCCTGCAGGTGTTGGGTTCGCTATTCTTGACATGATCCAAAGTTTGGAGCATTTTATGAACTTTAATATATTAAATATACTGTACAGTAGTTTATGAAACAACTGTACATCTATTTTATCATGTATAATAAAACACAATAATAACTATATGCTTTAATAATAATAATAATAATAATAATAATAATAATAATAATGATTGAGATTTCTTTTTCTTCCTCCTTTTTGTTCTCCTGTTTTAGATTTGCTGACGTTTCGTTCATTTCCTTTGAACATCTTCAGATTGTCATCGTTAGTACTTCGCCCTGGAGTGAAACGACATCTATATATGTTGAAGGCTTCTCAAATCTCTTCTCTACGGCAGTGTACCACGCGTTACAGAAGAGATTGCAGGTATAAATGAAAAGCGTTCAGCATATATACTGTAGGTGCCGTTCCGCTCCAAGGCGAATTACTAACGATGACAATCTGAAGATGTTCAAAGGAAGTGAACGAAACCTCAGCTAAATCTAAAACAAGAAAACAAAAAGGAGGAAGTAGAAATTTCAATATCTTTAATCTTAAAATAATACTAATAATAATAACAATAATAATAATAATAATAATAATAATACGTTAAGAATTAATGCATTGATAATATATGAAGAAATTAACAGTCACCGTGCAGTTCAAGAATATCCACAAAACGGGAGATGCTGATCGTCCTGGCCGTCCAGGTCTATTTGAAAGAACGCCTCATACCGTAAGAACACGTGCAGAAACTAACCCTCATAAACACACACACCACACACACACACACACACATCATAAAAATGTTCTTTGAGAAATTGAGAGTACTCTAAAATTTCAAAGGAAAAGTAACAAGTTGTCCAAAAATATCCAAAGACGGTGTTGTGTTCACAAAGTATATGATTCAAAAGAGAATTTTCCTTTGATCAAGACGTGCAAGTCCCAATTTCATTTCTATCAATATTATTAAAATGACAGTTTCCTTCTTAAGAAGACCTTTTTACTTTATATCACTCGAATCGATTCCAAATAAAAGCTTTAAAAAATAAATGATGCGAGATGACAAGCGATTTCAAAGAAATTGCTCATGTCTTTCATCGACATTCTTCACCTCATTCATTACTCTAGTTCATCTCAAAACTTTTAAAGTACTTTTGCCAACTATTGTACAAAATATAATAATTACGATATTATTAAATAAATGTATTAAGTATATTTTCGTTAAGTTCGTATTCTACACTTTTTTTTATATAATGTGTGGGTAACTATTTTAAATGTTTTTATGAAAAAAAAAAACTTTGCCAAACGGTGTGGTGATATAAATGACAAAGGCACATTATAGTCGGTGATATAAAACTGTACCCCCCCCCCAACAAAAAAAAAAAAAATTCTGATATGAGTACTTTAAAGTAAAAGTAGTTTACGTTATGAGAACTTTGAAATTACTCTCCTTTGAAATGTCTGAAAAAATTATAGAGTCCTTCGATAATACTTCGAAAATTACCCAACAATCAAAGAAAAAATATACGTAAAATAACAATCCTTTATTACTATGAGAAAATTGAAAATAATTTTTTTAGAGTGTAGATAAATAATTAATGTTCTATTATTCGTAATTCTAAACTTGGGACACATTTTCCCACAACAATTAGTCCGAACTCGGAAACATTTAATACACACACACACACACACACACACACACTCAAAGGCAGTCGTCCATAAAGGGTTAATATTTGTTATTTTAGTTTCAGAGCAAGTTTCAGAAAAAATGCCTTACAAACTTACAAATACCAATACCCAATTTGTGAGGTATGCCCTTAACTCGGGATGCAGTCTTTGGTATAATAATACTCATTCAAGAGGGCTAGAAAATGGTATAGCGTTCGGGATAACTAAAGCCGTCCTTTGCTTTAATGCGTGTCTTCACTTGCGTTATAAGGAAACGGTGTTACCCACTGAGTACGAATGTTGGCTATAAGTGAAAGATCATAGGGACAGCGGTTCGAACCCGGTAAAAGCAAAAGGGTTTTAATATTTATTTCTGTAAGTATAATGTGCATAAGTGAATATACAATACTCAGTTAAATGTTAAATAAAGAAATTCTGACGGAGGCCTTTAACTCACGAGTGTAACTCGCTTCCATATTCGCCAGTGAGTGTTATTCTACCTGCA